>JANQAP020721368.1:0-12924 GCA_026874005.2 Erythroxylum coriaceum | reverse complement strand
TCCAAATCCCAACAATACATGAAATAAATCCTCCTAAACTTGACTTAATAATTAAACTCCAATAAAAATAATTTATCGAACAAGATCACCAAAATCATTCAATTTATGCTTACTAAAAGATTCGGGGTCCAACATAAAACATGCATCCTAATTAACAAAATGCAAATAGTGACTAAAACAATGCAATTGACAAAGTAAGTGTCACCTTGATAGGATCAAAGCAATCTGGAAATGCAAGAGCAAATAGCAATGAGAAAAGAAAGTTTGTATTCAAATGTAAGTGACACCAATAGGTTTTCAAGAGCCTACCTTACTCTCAGTAATCAATAACACATCCTTCTTCCTTATCTCTCTCACAAATTCCTCTCATTATTATACTACTGTTGGTTAACAATCAAAAAACAACTTTTGTAACAAACTTGCCACGTTGGTCTATCACATGTAATAAACCAGCAGACATTCTCCTTCGTAAATCAGCAATGCAATCATCACACATGCTACCTTTATTCTTCTAGTAGCAGATTCCTTCTAGACTCCCATAATGGATCCGACTCTCGAGAAGCCCCTATCCTTTCGCCTTTGATAAACATAACGAACTGCTGGCTTTGGCCCATCAATACCCCTCCCTTCGAGAGTCACCTTGTCCTTAAGGTGGAAGTTTGGAAAAATGTCTTTGATCAATTGCCAAGGTTCACAAGTAGCTTCAAACGGAGGAAGAGTTTTCCACTTAACCAATAGCTCTAAACTAGTGCCCAAACCTGTAGTATCCAGAACTTCCTCTGGTTCAACAACCCAATCCATATTAGCATTTAAAATGGGAGGAAGTGGTTGTACTTGAACAGCAGACCCCAAGGCCTTTTTGAGTTGGGAGATGTGAAATACTGGGTGAATGGTAGCATCCTCAAGCAGCTGAAGTTTGTACACCACAGCATCGACACGCTGAAGGATAGGAAATGGGCCAAAATAACGAGGTGCCAGCTTTTCATTGGGGCGAGTTGCTAAGGAAATTTGGCGATAGGGATGGAGCTTAAGATAAACCAAGTCACCCACCTCAAACTGCAGATCGTGGCGATGCTTGTCTGCAATCTGCTTCATTCTATTTTGTGCAAGAGCCAATTGCTCTTTCAGTTCTGCCAGCATCAAATCACGGCCCAACAACTGATCTTCAAGGGTAGAATTAGCTGTAGCATTATAAGCAAACCAAATCAAGGGAGGAGGGTCTCGTCCATAAACAATCTTGAAAGGAGTAAGCATAGAAGCGGTATGATAGGACGTGTTATAAGAGTACTTAGCCCAAGATATCTATTTTGCCTACTGACGAGGCTGTTGGCTCACGAAACAGCACAGATACGTTTCGAGATATCAATTAACAACTTCGCTTTGCCCATCCGTTTGTGGATGATATGCAATGTTGCATTTAAGGGAATTGTGCTGAAGTCGGAACAACTCTGTCCAGAAATGACTTAAAAATATTCTATCTCGGTCTGAGACAATACTCCTCGGAAATCCATGGAGCTTCACCATATGTCTAATAAACTCATCAGCCACCATCTTTGCTGTATATGGATGCTTAAGAAGTATAAAATGAGCATACTTACTGAAATGATCCACAACCACCATAATGGAATCAAAACCAAGAGACTTCGGAAGTCCGTTGATGAAATCCATACTGAAGTCATCCCATATAGCCTGCGGAATGGGCAATGGCTACAAGAGTCCTGCTAGAGACAGAGTTTGATATTTGTGACGTTGGCAAACGGAGCACTCTTCGACAAACTTTTTAATAGTGTTACGCATGCCCTCCCAATATAACTCACTAGAGATACGCTTGTAAGTCCGTAGAAACCCGCCATGTCCTACAATTGGGCTGCCATGAAACTCATGCAGTAATGTGGAGATGAGGGAAGAGTGATGAGGTATGACCAGTTTATCGTGAAAATACAAAAAATCTCCCATTAAGGACCAGCCTGGACAAGAAATGGAATTCACTGCAAGATCATTTTTAATCGCCATTAATTCTGAATCATTCTCCACTACTTGTCGTAAAAACTCCAAATCTAGCACTCCGAGAACTGATATAGCCAATAATTCTGGAGAATGAGCGATGCGTGACAATGCGTCTGCTGCTTTATGTTTAGGACCCGGTCGGTATTGAACCTCAAAGTCAAAAATCATAATTTTGGTTAACCACCTCTGGTACTCCGTCGCCACCATCCGTTGCTCCAACAAGAATCGCAAGGATTTTTGATCTGTTCGCACAATAAAGTGTCTTCCTAGTAAATAATGGCGCCACTTTTGCATTGCCATCAACTCGCGCTCATACACGGATTTATACCGGGCTCGTCCTTATAGAGCGTGACTGAAGAATGCTAATGGCCTCCCTTTTTGGGATAACATCGTGCCTAACCCAATTCCCGAAGCATCAGTCCCTAACACAAAATCCTCCAAAAAATCTGGTAAGGCCAAAATGGGTACTGACTTCATGGCCTGCTTCAAGGCATTCACAGCATCCGTCGCTGCCGCACTCCTTTCAAAAGAATCTTTTTTAAGCAACTGTGTGAGGGGTGCTGCCAACTTCCCATAGTGCCGCACAAATCTCCTGTAATAACCGGTCAACCCCAGAAACCCCTGCAATTCTTTGATATTCTTTAGCATAGGCCAGTCATCCATTCTTTCACCTTGCTTTGGTCTGCCGAGACTCCATGTTCCGAGATAATATGGCCAAGGTATTCAATCTCTGGCTGAAAGAAACAACACTTCTTTGTATAACTTATAGCTTGTGTTCACGCAACACTTGCAACACTTCATGAAGGTGCCTTTCATGGTCCTCCCGAGATGAGCTGTAGATAAGAATGTCATCAAAAAATACCAAAACAAATCGTCTCAACATAATTTTAAAAATACTATTCATAAGAGCTTGAAAAGTAGCCAGTTCATTCGTCAAACCGAACGGCATCACCATGAATTTGTAATGCTCTTTGTGAGTGCGAAAGGCTGTTTTATGCACATCCTCAGGCTTGACACGAATCTGATGGTAGCCCGACTTAAGGTCGAGTTTGGAGAAAATTCTCGCGCTATGAAGCTCATTTAACAACTCATCGATGTTAGGTATTGGAAAACGATTTGGAATTATGGCATGATTCAGCGCACGATAGTCCACGCAGAACCTCCAGCTGCCATCCTTCTTTCACACCAGCAGTACCGAACTTACAAAAGGACTAACACTAGGTCAGATCAACCCAGCCTCAAGCATTTCAGCTAGTAGTCGCTCTATCTACTCCTTCTGAATATGCGGATATCTATACGGTCGCACATTAATAGGCCCAGAGCCCTCCTTTAACACGATAGCGTGCTCATTCCCACGCACCAGTGGCAACCCCTTCGGCATATCAAAGACATCCGAATATTCCTTCAATAGCTGCTGAACTATTGGTTCTTCTTAGCCCTGGTTTTCCTGAGTTTGTACTGCTACACTCATTAATTTAATCATTACCCCTAATTTTTCCTGTTGTATTTCCTTCATCATGGTCTTCAAGGAAACCATTGCCTTCATCAAGCTAGGATCCCCCTTAAGTTGTATTGTCTTTCCCCCAACTTCGAACGACATTGACAACCTTTTCCAGTCATTTTGCGTCTCTCCCAACGTTGCCAACCACTTCAATCCCAGTATAACGTCCGTGCTTCCTAAAGGTAACGGTAAAAAATCCTCGTCGATGGTAAGCTCCTGCAGCGTAAGAATCACTCCCTTACACACACCCATCCCTTTCAATTGCTTGCTAGAACCGATCACTACCCCATAGGGTGAAGTCTCTTGGATAGGAATCTACAAGGTCTCTACTACCCTAGTTGAAAAAAAGTTATGGGTTGCTCCACAATCAATAAGCACCACGACTTCTATCTCATGCACTACTCCTTTCAATTTCAACATACGTGGCTCAGATAATCCCACTACAGAGTTAAGAAACAACTCCACATTTTTCAAGATTTCGTCAACTGGGTCTTTCGTTTCTTCTACAAACGCATCTTCCTCTTCCTCTTCCCTCACTAGTAAGACATTTAGCTCTCTTTGAGGACACCTATGGCCAAAATGCCATTTCTCATCACATCGGAAACACAACCCTTGAGTTCGTTTTGATTGAGCCTCTGTTGGAGTCAATTTTCGAAATTTGGGTGGAACTATGAGGGTGACCTGTTTAGATGAGTCGGTGATTGTTGTCTTGTATTATGTTTAGGCTGGTGTGGTTGGGTTTGTGTTGGAATGTGGAAAGGGCTTTTGGGTCAGTGGGTTATAAGGCTTAGTCCAAGTAATGGTTTTGGAGTCATGCTTGTGTTGGATTGGTGTTACCTCTCTCTGATTCTTTGGGCCACCCATTATCCCCAGTATTTGGTTCTTCCGTTCGTTCTTGCTTGCTGTATTGATGATATCTTCAATGAACGGGGATTCAAAACCAGCAACTCAGCCTTAATCTTCTCTTGCAATCCATTCATAAAAATAGCTGCCATAGTTTCTTCTTCCAAAGCATTCACCGAATCTGCCAGGAATTCAAATTGAGAGCGATACTCTGCCACGGTGCCCGTCCGTCTAACCGCAAAAAATCGATGTAACAGTGTGCCATCCTGAAGTCCAGTAAAACGTTGCAGTATCTGCATCTTCAGCTCCTCCCAAGTAGAGAAAGAACTGTTACGTTCCTCAAAACGCAACCAAGCCTGCGCCTCCCCTTCAAAACACACTCCTACAGCCTCCAATTTTTCAGCTTCAGCTAGGCGGTTAATGGTGAAATAATGCTCGGCTCGAAAAATCCAAGAATCTGCATCTTCCCCATCAAAAATAGGGAGCTCTAATTTCCTAGGGTATTTGTCCCTTTCAGGAACCTTTTCTACCGAAGATTAAGTAAGTGGTAGTGGGTCAGGTAAATCAGGGTTGGGGTGTTCATTTTGGGTGGTGTGGGTTTTGTCGCCCAAGGTTGCACTTAGTGTTTTGGAACTGCTGGTCTCTCCCAGGTGGATGGAGGGACTGCTTTGATTGGTTTGGTTTTGGAGTATCAGTTAGATATGGGTTTGTGTTTCCTGGAGTTGGGTGATCAAGAGGGTCAGGTTGGCGTTAATGCCTTTAACATCATCTTCAAGCTGTTCGACATGAGTTTCCATTCGAGTTTTTGGATACACAGAATCCATGATTAATATGGAAATTACACACAGGTGAATCGTTTCTCTGATACCAAATTGATAGGATCAAAGCAATCTGGAAATGCAAGAGCGAATAGCAATGAGAAAAGAAAGTTTGTATTCAAATGTAAGTGACACCAGTAGGTTTTCAAGAGCCTACCTTACTCTCAGTAATCAATAACACATCATTCTTCCTTTTCTCTCACAAATTCCTCTCATTATTATACTACTGTTGGTTAACAAACAAAAAACAACTTTTGTAACGAACTTGCCACATTGGTCTATCACATGTAATAAACCAGTAGACATTCTCCTTCGTAAATCAGCAATGCAATCATCACACATGCTGCCTTTATTCTTCTAGTAGCAGATTCCTTCTAGACTCCCATAATGGATCTGGCTCTTGGGAAGCCCCTATCCTTTCGCCTTTGATAAACATAACGAACTGTTGGCTTTGGCCCATCACACCTCCCCACACTTGAAGAACATATTGTTCTCAATATGACAAGGCAACCACAAAATAAGGTAAAATGACATCAAACCAAACAAAAGAAATTAAACCAAACAAATAAAATCAAACCAAACAAAAGACATAACAACTAATAAAGTAATTAAAACAATGTAAAAATTTTAGGGTAAGAAGGGCTCATGGAGATTGTGGTGGCGATGGTGTTGCCGAAAGGACTTCAATATTATTCCTTGGGATGAACTTGAGGAATTTCGTCTTCATGTACCGCTGCTCCTTATGCACATGTCTCATCTGGGTGTCGAGCTCATTAATTTGCATCGTCATTTGTTGATGATTATAGGCCATCTAGTGGAGGATTTGCTGGAATCTGTCGACCTCTGCTGCTGCAATTGATTCCTCTTCAACTACTTTTCTTGCGACTGTAGGGGCGCTTGAGATGTGGACGGTTTTGAAGTGGCTACATCTTTGCCCTTCCTGTTCTTAACAGCTGCGTACGTCTAAGGATTTTGAAGCTCTATAGAATGGGACTCCAAAATTTTAGAGTGTCTCAAATAAGAAATATAAAAAACATCATACCTAGCCATACATACACTATCCATATCAAGGTTGTAAAAAAAACGAAAGTAGTAACAATATGACATGCCAAAATAAGAGCTCTTCTTATTAACACAACTCATAAATTGATCAAAAAATCTGATATGGTGTATTTATTTTGATTTTTTGATCTATGCACCAAAGGAAGAAAAGTTCCTTAGCTGAGCACTTATTACTTTCAGTTTTATTAAAAACCATTAAACAAATAAATTTATAAAGAAGTAAGTGCTCGGTGCTATGAATTGAAGTATTTGGTGCATTCCTAGAGTCAAGATTGGTTTCATCCATTAGAATTTTCCATTAACTATCCACATCAAAGTCATCGTGATCATTTAAAATTTTTATGTTCAATAAATCAAAAAGTGTATGAATGACATTATAATCAAGTTTATAAACATCGTCACCTATCCTAAACTAGAATGAATCCATTTTAAGATTGTGACGCATAGTGGTGAAAATTTTGATAGTCATTATAGGATAAATCGGCACATTAGAACGAATAAACCTACCCCAACCAATGTTCACAGTCAATCACTCAACATTATGCCTCACTTTTGTAGTTTCTAATAGTTCAAAGTCAAAATATCTAGGAGTAATTAATTCTCTATCTCTAAAGTCCCCAAATTACATACCTTTGTCTTCCGAAAAAATTGAGAATGGTGCATAAAAAGTTACGGCCATATTTGGTTAACCTTTGTCAGAGACTTAAAGGCGTAGTTCATTGGTCGGTTTCCAGGCTGCTATCGTCTTCAGAGCCATTGAAAGATAAAAAGCTGTAGAAACAAAAAAGAGAGAGATGAGTTCATTTTTTAGAGAAAAAAATCTCACCAGATCCTTTGATTCTTGAGTGATTAATATACAATAAGTGCAAAGGACTAAAAGATTGATGGAAGAAATAAAGAAAATATCAAGAGTTTAGTGTAAGATGAAGGATTGGAGAAGTTGAGAGAGTGGATTTTGTGATTTTAGAGAGAGAGGTTATGAAAATTTGAAGAATGTAGAAAGAAAAACAATAGAGGGAAAATTAAAATTTCCTCAAATGGGCCTTCCTACGATCGTGGCAATCCCCATCATCCCACAATCGTGGGTTAACTCTCCATAAACTTTCTAGAGAGATTTCCCACGGTCATGGTAATCACACTCATTCATATGATCATGCGTTAACCCTTATTCCCACAATCGTAGGTTAACTCTCTAGAAACTTTTTGGAGATTCCTCCCACAGTCGTGGGAAGCTTACCAATTCCCACGGTCGTGGGTTACTCCAAATTTTCATCCTCTTAATCCTCTTCCAAATTTAGCATACATTCTCAATAGTCCTGTAACTTACAAACACCTCCAAATCATCTAACCAACAATAAATTTGAAGGGAAAACAAGTGAAAACTTAAACAAAATCCAAATCAATACCAAGAAAACTCAAATCGAACACAATCACAACTAAATAAATCAAACAAACAAGTAAACAAGAAACAATCAAAGGAAACTAAAATTCCGTGGGGTGCCTCCCATGCAACACTTTCCTTTAACATCAGTAGCTTAACACTTTCCTTATGCTTAAGGTGGTTCAAATGAATGGAGTAGTGGAATTGCAGTCATTGATCTCAAAATCTGCATATGAGCTACCTTATTATGGATCCCACTTTTCTTGTGGTTCTCCTTCATTCTCCTTCTCCTATGCAATCATTTCTTTTTTAATGCATTCCCAGGATCCTTAATATCTTCCCATTGTCCTCGAGGTTTGGTTTCCTTGATATTAGTTGGAAGTAGAGGAGAACTATTGTCTTTCTTTGGAACTTTGAAGGTTATTTGTTTCTTTTCTACCTTCAGAGTTAGTTCACCCCTATTAATGTCAATTATCGAGTGAGAAGTAACCAGGAATGGTCGTCTAAGGACCATAAGGTTTTCCACATTTTCTCTAATATCTATTATATAGAAATCTGTGGGGAAGATAAATTTATCAATTTGTACTTGCACTTTCTTAATAATCCCCTTCGGTTGATGAATTGTTATGTCGACCATTTTTACTAATATCTTTGTAGACTTTAACTCTCCTAACCCCAACTTCTGACAAAAAGTGTAGGGCATTATGTTGATACTTATTCCTAAATCTGTAAATGCCCTGGCTATGTAGACTCTATTGATACTACAAGGAATGAAAAAATTCCCTGGGTTTTCTTTCTTTTGTGCTATATTAGGGTTTGCTTCTGCTGTGTGCTCCTTCACCTTCTTCTTGACTAGTTCCTCTAACGCAAGCCTTGTTTGTAGTTGATTCGTTATATCCTCAACCTTGTTTAATTCAACCTCCTTAAAATTCCTCGTTACCCTACTTGAACTTGACTTCAACTGGGTTAGAATAGGGTATGGAATTTCAGATTGAGGCTCCTTAATTGGCTCAATTACAAGGTCACTTGGAAAGTATTCTATAATTACTTATCCTTCTCTGTTATCTTCGTCTTGCTTCATATGCTTAATTTTCTTTTCCTGAGTTCAAGTGATGACCCTGATCTGTTCCTTTGGGTTTGACTCAGTATTGCTTGGTAAATTACTTGCACTTCTAGAAGACAAAGCATTAGCAAGTTGACCTACCTGAACCTCCAAGTTGTGGATGGATGAGGCATGATTCTTCACAATCTGATCAAACTTCGTTTCCATCCTCTTTTAACTTTCCTTTTGGCTGGCTAACATCCTTTTATGGTTCTCTTCTTGATTTTCTAGTTTAGACCCCAAAATGTTCATAAGCTTGTCCATTTTGCACTCCATAGATCCAATTCGATCTTGCTGAAATCCAGGAGGTCCTTGCGGTCTTGCTTGACCACTTATATTGTTAGTATTTCAAGAAAAATTCAGGTGGTTTTTCCACCCCAAATTCTATGTGTTCAAGTAATGATTATTTCCTCTTTGTGGCAGGCCCAAGTAACTTATCTATTCTGTACCACTAGCTCTCAACAAGAAACATTCAGTTGGTCCAAAGTTGTTCTACCATATAGCTCACACTGTACTTGCATTGCTTTTGCAGTAAATGAAGATGCTCCTTGCATGTTGCTCAATTGCTTGGTAAGAGCTGTGATCTGTGCCTACAAAGTAGTAATAGAGTCAATTGAGATCATACCTTTTTGCTCCTTTTGTCCCCGTCTACTCCTCTCACTTGACCACATATAACTGTTGCTCTCTAATTCTTCCAGTAGATCATGAGCCGCATCAATAGTCTTCATCATCAAAGAACCTCCAGTAGCTGCATCTATGGTTACTTTAATGCTCTGACTGACACCATTGTAAAATGTCTGCAACGAAACTCCCTCGGAAGGTTTTGGTGGGACAACTTCTTTGTAGTTCTTTGCATCTTTCCCAAGTTTCATATAGAGATTCCCTCTCACTCTGTTGAAAGTTTGTGATCTCTTTTATAGTCTTTGTCATCTTGGTCAATGGAAAATATCTTCTGAGGAATGCTTAGGCTAGCTACTCCCAAGTATTGATCTGACCTGAACTAAGCGAGTTGTACCACGCCTTTGCCCGATCTTTCAAAGTGAAAGAAAATAGTCGCAAATTCACGGCATTGTCAGACATCCCATTGAACCAGAAGGTGTCGCAATTCTCCAAAAAATTTGTAGTGTGGGTGTTAGGATCTTCGTTGGATAGCTTATAAAATTGCACACTATTCTATCATATGTTGAGGAGTGCCAGCTTAATCTCGAAATTGTTAGCTTGAATCACTGGCCTCACAACTCCTTGAGGATTGAATCCTGGCCCTATGAAGTCCATCAATGTCCTCTCATTTGCTCCTTGTTCTCCTTCTTCAGCCATATTTCTTTCTATAATATCTTGACGCTTCACTCTTCTTAACTCTCGTTCATGTCTTGTGATATCAGATAACTCTTTGCTGCTAAATTTTGTCGATCTTCGCGTGCTCCTTATGTTCATGCACCTGCAAATACACAAGGAAAAATATTAAAAACTCTTAAATCAAAGTAATCTAAACTAAACAAGATGCTAAACTAATAATCCCCGATAATGGCACCAAAAACTTGTTGATTGTGAAGCAGTATCTTAGTTTTATGCTCAAAACCACAAGTATATAGGTCGTGACTTGTAGAAATAAGCAGATATTGATCTCACAGGGATTGTGCTTATACAACACTTAATTCAGATTAATCTTTGTTTAAGAACCAAATTTTAGTGGAAATAACTAGAAAAAATTGAATTAAATTAAACAACTTAAAAAACACAAATGACAAATAAAAATGTAAAAACTTAGAATTCAACATTTTCACAATTAGAGATCACTTTTTAACTATCTTGTCTCTCTCCTATTTTGTTAATTGAATTATGTTTCACCTAAGATATCCTAATATATTAATTACCCTCTTTCAAGGTGTAATTAATTATCCCTAACCAAATTAAATGGAAATGATTAAGCAATCTCTCAGTCTAAAAAATCAATTTAACCAATTCAATTAATTATGAAATTATCCTACGGGTGATTAATTAAATTAGCCAAGATCTCTCTTTCAAATAATCAATTAACTTAATGAATGAAAGTCTATAGAATGCCAACTCTCATTGTACAATTCTAAATAAATAAACCTACTCAATCTCTCAATATATTGCAAGGTATATATATATACTAAACATTCATAAAAAACATATATCCTTCAAATCAACAAAATAAGAGTTTAACAAGAAGTTCAAAAGTAATCTCTATAATTAAACTAGCCACTTATGATGTCCGTAACATCCCTAACAATTAAATAATCCATCATACAAATACTAGAATAGAAAAATGAAAGAAAATTGATTGAATCAAATTCCTCCTCTTTTTGTCATGAATCTGGAAAATTCGGCGTTGAGATGCTCTTTTCCCAGTGATGAATGAGAAACCTTGAATCTCTACCTCTCTCGAAGCTCTAAAGCTGTGTTTTTACTAAAGGAGGCAAATCCCAAATATTATCTTTAAATAGTTATGAAAACCAAAAGAATGAGTCAACCCCACTTATATCCTCGGGTTAAACATCTTACGATCGTGGGAATTGGTATGGAACCCACGATCATGGGTTCTTATGTTATAATTCTTCCTCTTCTCTTCTCCTCCCTTAGTCTCTAGCTCCATCGCAAATGTGACCAACCTCCATTACTACATTAAAATGATCAATTCTTACCCTTAATCAATATCACATATACAAGAACACAATGAAGATTAAACTAAACTAAACATGCAAAATAAATCTTAAAACATAACAATAATAACATATTATGTAAGAAACAAATGCTAAATACTTTAGAAAAACACACACTAATGCACAACTATCGATATGTTGGAAGCATAAGGAAGTAGAAAATCGTCACTCACATGTATGTTTTTGCAAGCAAGAATGTGAATTAATAGCAGCACAACAAAGGATGACGGATCACTACAAGAAAATCATATAATAGTGTCGGAACATTTCCGACAGAAATCATTCCGTCGCTACTTACCGACAGAAAGTAAATATTCCATCGGCAAATACGGTGATTTAGTGACGGACAATACATCAGTCGGCAATACTGTAGGGAAAACTTTCGCACAAAATCTCCGACGACATATAGCGACTTCAAAACTCACGACGTCAGAAAAAAATGCGGGAACCGTTCCCTCAATTTAATTGCTTCGCCACTTTACCGACGGTTAACTTATCGTCGGTAAAAAGCTTTCATTTATCGACAGAAGTTTGTTCCGTAGCAATATCTCGTAGCTTATTTACTGATGGATAGCTCCTTCCGTCCGCAAATTGTTAACAAACGTCATCGTTTCGATGAAGACGAGACGATAAGCGTTAATCACCAACGGAATAAAGATTTCGTCGGTAACTGTTGGCAGATAACCTTAGTATACCGACGGAATGTTTTGTGTCCATCGGTAACTGTTTCCAGAGAAACCTAGATTACCGATGGAATTATTATTCCGTCAGTATTTGAGTTTACCCCGTTAAATTGCCGCTCTTTTACTGACAAAATGTTGTGTGTCCGTTGGTAACTGTCGGTAGTGAAACTTAAATTACCGACAGAATTATTGTTCCGTCGGTATTTGAGTTTCCACCGTATTAAATTGCCGCTCTTTTACCGACGGAATGGGTTTGTCCGTCGGTAACTGTTGGCGGTTGCGTCGTCTAGAAACCTAGATTACCGACGGAATGTTATATTCCGTCGGTAATCCAGTGACTATAAGTCGGGCGCCGACCCCCTCCCTTCCCCTCGCACCTTCATTTCTCCTCTGCTCACAAAACATTCGCTTCAGAGTTTTTCGACTCCCTCTCTCGCATTTTCCGATCATTTTTCAATTATTTTCTTACTCATTGTGCATTGTTTGAGGTAAACTCTCTTATAAGTGTATTATTTCTACAAAAAAAACATGTTTTTTGTGTTAAACGTGAATGTTTGGTTATATTGAGATTACACATATTGCGTATGAAGTGTTCGATAAAATGCCTTTTATAATATTCGAAATGTTTTTTGTAATTTTTGTGTTAATTTGAGAATTTAAATATGTAATTTTGATAAAATGTTTAATGTGAAGTTTTAATTTATCGAATTTAACATTTAATTGTGAATTTATTGTATATATGAATATTGTCTTTAATTATTAATAATAAGTATTAATATAATTAGTATTATTATTAGTAAGTATTAATTATGAATAATAAGTATTAGTATAATTAATTTG
>JANQAP020719980.1:0-12931 GCA_026874005.2 Erythroxylum coriaceum | reverse complement strand
TAGTTTCTTCTACAACTTTCTCTCTTTTTCTTTCTTAACACTCACGACTCTCTTCTCTTCTTGTCTTATTAGTTTAAAACAAAATTTTAACCTTCCTATCTTACCCTTCCTTATTCAATCTAATTCCTCTTAACTCCTTATTTTAATTCTAACTTTTCCTTTTGATCTATGCTACCTCACAAAAGAAAAAGACCAATTTAAACTCTACAAATTTTTAATCCATGAATTCTACTTATATTCATGCTTGCTAATTTAATAAAATAAATTCTAAGAAAATTCGGGGTCCAACATTTCTCCCCCTTAAAGAATTTCGTCCTCGAAATTCTTACCTGAGTTCACAAATAGATATGGATATTTCTCCTTTATAGCTTCCAAAGACTCCGATGTTGCTTCCTCTCTTGTATGGTTCTTCCATAAAACTTTTACCAGCTTCACAGTTTTATTCCTCAAAACCCTTTTCCTTTAAATCTAGAATTGCCACTGGTTGTTCTTCATAAGTCAAATCCTCCCTTAATTGAACTTCTAAAGGTTGTGGACTATGTGTGAAGGATCTAGTCTATATCTCCTCAGCATTGATACATGGAAGATATTATGAATCTTGGATAACTCTAGCGGCAAGGCTAACTTGCAGGCGAGAGGCCCAATCTTCTCAATAATTTCATAAGGACCTATGTATCTTGGACTGAGTTTACCCTTTTTACCAAATCTTAAAACTCTTTTCCATGGTAAAGCTCGAAGAAACACTTTATCACCCACTTCATATTCCATCTTCTTCCTCTGTGTGTCTGTATAGCTCTTCATCCTGTCTTGAGCTGCTTTAAGTCTTTGTTTCACCAATTTAATCTTGTTAACTGGAGCTTGTAGCAACTCTGGTCCTATAAGTTTTCTTTCGCCTTCTTCGTCCCAAAAAATAGGAGTTCTGCACCTCCTACTATACAAGGCTTCATAAGGTGCCATTTGAATTCCTGAGTGATAGGAATTATTATAAGCAAATTCAATCAAAGGTATATGTTCATCCCTTGATCCTTTAAAGTCCATAACACAAGCTTGTAACATTGCCTCCAATGTCCTTATCGTCCTTGCTGATTGTCCATCTATCTGTGGATGAAAGGCTGTACTAAAATGCACTTTGGTTCCTAAGCCCTCTTAAAAACTTTCCCAAAATCTCGAGGTGAATCTGGGATCTCTGTCGGAGACTATGAAACTTGGAATCCCATGAAGTCTAATTATTTCATCTATGTATTTCTTGGCCAAGGCATTCAAAGAATCTGTCTGTCTAATAGGCAAGAAATGCATTGAGTTGGTCAACCTATCGACAATCACTGATATTGCGTCATGCTTTCTGCTGGTCCTTAGTAATCCCATTAAGAAATCCATTGTAATCTTTTTCCATTTCCATTCAGGAATAGACAAAGGCTTAAGCTTACCTGTAGGTGATTGATGTTCTGCTTTAACTTGTTGACACACCAAACATTTTTCAACATACTCTACAATATCCTTCTTCATTCCTCTCTACCAGAAGTGTTCCTTTAAATCTCTATACATTCTGGTACTCCCCGAGTACATTGCACATGGAGCATTATGTGCCTCATTAAGAATTTCATCCTTCAACTCTTACAAATCCGGAATACATAATCTATTACCTACCACCATCAATCCATCTTCTCTTACTTTTATTCCCGAAGGCTTACCATTTTTAACTTCTTCTTTGAGCTTGCTCAAGTATTCATCTTGTTCCTGCAATTCCTTAATTTTCTCATTCAATACTGGCCTTATTCTAAAATTAGTCAATATACCACCGGATTCAAATTGTCTCAATGTCACCTTCAATTTGTCTAATTCCTTCAACAGAGGAAGATATACCATCTTCACATGCGTTATAGTAGATTTCCTACTCAGTGCATCTGCTACTACATTGGCTTTCCCCAGGTGGTAGTCTATCATCAAGTCATAGTCCTTCAATAATTCTAACCATCTCCTTTGCCTCAAATTTAAATTTTTTGACTCATCAAATATTTAAGACTCTTGTGGTCTGTAAATATCTTAGTGGTGACTCCATATAAATAATGTCTCCATATTTTCAATGCAAAGACTATAGTAGCTAATTCCAAGTTATGCGTAGGATAATTCATTTCATAAGGTTTTAATTGCTTGGAGGCATAGACAATTACTTTGATCTCCTTGCATCAACACACACCCTAATCCTTTCCTCGAAGCATTACTATACACTGTATATCCATCACTGCTAGAAGGCAAAGTCAAAAGTGGTGCGATTGTAAGCTTCTTCTTCAATTCCTTAAAGCTTCATTGACATTCTTCTGTCCACACAAACTTCTCACTCTTCTTTGTCAATTTGGTGGGTGGAATTGCTATCATAGAAAAGCCTTCTACAAATCGTCTGTAATAACCAGCCAATCCTAAGAAACTCCTCACTTCTGCCACATTTTTTGGTGCTTCCCATTTAACTACTGCTTCCATTTTCTTTAGATCCATATGTACTCCTTTTTTTGAAATCACGTGTCCAAGAAACACCACTTCCTTTAGCCAAAACTCACATTTATCAAATTTGGCATACAACTCTTTCTCCCTCAATGTCTTCAAGGCAATCCTTAAATGCTCTTTATGCTCCTTATCACTTTTGGAATAAACCAATATATCATCAATAAAGACTATGATAAATTGTTCTAGGAAAGGCTTGAAGATTCTACTCATGATGTCCATAAAGACTACAGGGGCATTGGTTAACCCAAAGGGCATAACTAAAAACTCAAAATGCCCATATCGTGTTCTACAAGCAGTCTTTGACACATCAGACTCTTTTATTCACAATTGATGATAACCCGATCTCAAGTCTATCTTGAAGAAGACTTTTGCTCCTTGCAATTGATCAAACAGATCATCTATGTATAGAAGGGGGTATCTATTCTTGATAGTGACATGATTAAGCATCCTATAATCCACACACATCCTCAAGGATCTATCTTTCTTTTTCACAAAAAGAACCGGAGCTCCCTAAGGTGAAGAGCTAGGCCTAATAAAACCTTTCTCCAACAGCTCTTTTAATTGCTTTTTAAGCTCCTTCAATTCTGCTGGAGCCATCCTATAGGGTGGAATTGATATGGATGCCGTGCCTAGAAGAAGCTCTATGGTGAACTCGATTTCTTTAGGTGTTGGTAGTCTTGATAGTTCTTTTGGAAAAACATCTAGAAATTCCCTGACCATAGGAATATTTTCCAATTTCTCTTCATCCACCTTCGTGTATAACACATATACCAAGAATGCTTCATACCCTTTCTTTATCATTTTCCTCGCTGTCAGAACTTGCCTTCCTATCTCCCACAAACATCACCTTTTCACCTTTATCTAGTACAAACTCTACCATCTTCTGTCTATAATTCAAGTTGGCACTATATTTTTCTAACGTGTCCATGCCCAAAATCACATCCAATCCCTTCATCTCCAATGGCATTAATCCACCACTAATTTTTCCTCACCAATGCATATTTCACACCCTTGATAAACATGACTAATAATAACATACTGGCCAATCAGGGTGCTAACCATCAAAGGACTATCAAGTAGATTCAAATTTCTATCATGCAAAATCATACTTGTAGAAACAAATGAGTGGGTAGACCCCGAATCAATCAAAATAATAATGTCATCGTGAAATAATTTAACCATACCAGTAACAACCTCCGGAGCTGTTTATGCTTCCTCCCTGATCATTGCGAATACTTTGGCTGGTGCTTGTTCCCTTGGTCTTCCTAGAGGATTTACTTTCTTAGCTCCACTAGAACTGGCCACTTCAGTTGCAGCCTTAACTTTCATGATCTCAACCCTTTTTGAATCTTGCATCTGAGTTCTCGCCTGTCTAGCATACTGTGGACACTCTCTGGCCATGCACTCTTTCTCTCCACAATTAAAACAAGCTCCAATCAATCGATAACACTCCCCTTGATGGAATTTGTCACAATGATCATATTTTGGAAAAAATGGCTTTGTCCCCTCCCCTTTTCTGCTACCTCGTTCAGTCAAGGCTTGAAGAGAAATAGTTCTCGTTGGTTTGGGTCTACTTGAACCACTATTCCTAACCTCAGACGGTGCAAGGAAAGTCTTGGCACTCTTCCCCAGTATAGGCGCACTACCTCCTTGCTAAGTTGTTCTCTTCCCTTCCTCTTTCTGTTCACTGCGCTCTTTATATTTTCTATATTCTCCATCCTTAATGCAGCTTCTAATAGTTATTGAAAGCTGCAAAAATTTTGCACGACCACTTTTTCTTTTATGGCTAAATGCAGTTCTGCTTCAAATTTTCGGCATTTAACTGCTTCGCTCATCATCAGCTCAGTTGCATATCTAGATAATTATGTGAATCTGCACTCATACTCACTCACAGTCATCTCCTTCTAGGTGAGACTCAGAAACTCCCTCTGCTTCTGCTAGATATACACCTCAGACAGATATTTCTTCTTGTAGGCAGCTTGGAAATCTTTCCAGGTTAACACTGGTGGCTTTAACTGGCTCCCTGATATGCTTTCCCACCAATGCAGGGCATCTCCTTGTAACAAGTTTGCAGCATACACAACCCTTTCATCATCCTCACAGTCCATCTATTCCAGTATTCTTTCGATCTTTCTCAACCAAGTCTCAGCTTCCTCTGGATCGGTTGTTCCATAGAAATCCACTGCACCATACTTCCTCAGCTTATCAAATTGTTTCCCTTCCTTCGCTGGGGCTAGAGTTGATGAGGATGGCATATGGCCCATCACCTGTACAAAAGCCTGAGCAAAGGTTTGAAACATTCTGGGATCAAACGGATTAGGTACTTGTGTTTGAGGGTGTGATGACTCGGCCATTTGATGTTGAAAGGGCTCGCTATCTTGCCCTACAGTTGCCTCAGCAATCGTTGGGGCTTTGGACTCGTCAGTACTCTCCTCTCTCAGTGGAGAATCAGGTGCAGCAGATCCTTGCAAAGCTCCTCGTGTTTTTCGACGAGGTGGTGTTTTACTCCTTCAATAAAATATTATCATTTCGCTTAAATTTTATTTTAATCCTATTTCCTACATGTATGCATGAGATGCATGTCACTTATTGCAATCAATCAACTCAATAATGCAAACAAATAATTTAACAATACAAAAATTTTATCACACATCATATATTTCATAATATAACATATTCCAAGCCTAGGAATCCTTAGAAACTGTAGGCTCTGATACCAAAGATGTTGGCCCTGGATTTCGGTTTCTATTTTATGGCGACAAGGAGCTAAAAATTGGGGCATTCTTAAATAAAAAATATAAAATTTAATTCCTTGGTGGGAGCAAAAACAAATACATAAACAATTAAAATAAATAGCCTAGAATAAATTTGACACAAAAATAAATTAATAGACGTCATGGAGGGACCTTTTTAATATATACAAATAATAATAAAATAAAATAATATAATAAATAAACAAACAAACAAATAAATGAATGAATAAATAATTTAATAAATAATTATATAAATAAATAAAATTCATAGAGGGAGCAAAAACAAATACCCAACAATTTAAATAAAATAACATAGAATAAAATGGACATGAAAATAGATTGAATTGGGTGTTAAGTGAATAAATAGCAATTGAATTAATGAATTAAAAGTAAAGTGCAGAAGAGGAAAAGTCATAGGCGTGAGAAAATTTCTTACACCTATGACAGATACTGGGAGTCGCGATCGTGTTGAGGCACGATCGGGACTTTCCTGTTAAAGCACAAAAGTCGCGATCATGCTTGTGCACGATCACGACAAATGGTGAACAGTGGCAAAATTTCATGGTTCAGCACGATTGCGATTTTCCATGAACAGTAGCAGAAAATGATGTTTGTCGCGATCGTGCTTCCAATCACGCATAGCAATCTTCAAACATCATAACTTTCAATTTAGAATTTCAAAAATTACAAACTTTATGTCATTGGAAAGCTAAGAGAGAGATCTACAACTTTTATGAAGACAATTTTGTCAAATTCTGCCTAGATCTATACAGTTTATTCCTTGAAGTTTCAGATCACATTTCATCTCCTTTTTCCTCTTTTCTTTCTATTGTCAATATATATATACCTATTAACTATAACCAAAAGACCCGAATCCAACATTTAAATTCATATATAAAAAACTTGCTTTAAACAATTTACTTAAAGGAAACCCATCAAAAGATCATCACATAACCAATAATCTCACTTCCAGCCATAATGACAACTTAATAGAAAAGAAAATTTTGCAAGTATATATAAGAGAATCTCTGCAACTTTCACTGTTAATTTTCAACCAAATAGAGTTAGTGCACAACTTCATATTACAAATTAGAAGCCACATCAGTAGCATAATACAAAAATTACAATCTTGAATGCTTATGCATGATATGCTTCTAAGTACCAAAAGTCTCTAAACTAAATAGTTACAAAAGTTTGAAATTCTTAGAAATTGCCAAATCTTGCAAGAGTTTAGTGATCTGATTTGTCTGTACCTGAAGAGTGGAAAAATTTATGGGGTGAGCTGGGAAGCTCAATGGCTAATATGTTTATAGTCAGTGATAACGAACCACATACAAATCAAGCACATATCTATATATATACATAATTATTTTAATTTCAACAGATCACAGTATTCACATTCTAAATTTGAGAATTTTACATAAACATGGATACTTCATCTCACAAATCTAATCATAAAATCAATTAATAATCAAATCATAAAACTCAATTATGCCTTATGCTCAACAATTCAAGATGTAATGCACAAACATGATGGCTCGAGATAATCCCATAGAATGAAATGGTGAAACTGAAGTTTACACCATGAATGAAATGAGTCCATCTTTCAGAGCCCATATGCCATAAGGGGGCCATTGGGAGAAGGCTTTAAGTCGACGTGCACGTGACTAATGAAATGGTATCTCTCTTGCCCACATAAGCAAAGTTTTAGATGCATACATATTTTATAACATATTCATATTTTCATGCTTCTTAAATTTTCTGCTTTACATCAATACTAAATTATAGTTTCTTTCAAAGTAAACATGATAACAAATTCATAAGACATTTTTCCCACATTCACAATGAGCAAAAAAAAGCATTTAAGTACACATACAAACAAATAATTTTTCAGTTCATCATCACAAAACTATAAACATATTACCCACTTAGTACTTGATATTTCCAAGATCAAGTTTGTCTTTCCTCTTGTTCTTGCCTTCGGTAGTCTTGGATCCCTAAGAACAAACATATTTTCATTTAATCATCATACACAAATAAAGCTTCCATAAGCTTAAATATTCATGAAAGAGCTTAAACTTAATCTATTCTTGGTTTATCTAACTAGAAGAACTAAGATCTAGTCAAGGTTTATAAAAATCTAAGGAAAAGAATTTCAGTTCTCTACTTTTCTCTTCATTTGCAGCACATAACCTATCTTCTCTACTTCCTTCTTCTATCAAACAAAGAGAATAATAAGGTTTAGCTAAAAAGAAAACTCAACTGATAATCTTCTTCCTCTTCTTTCTCCTTGCTCTTTCCTTCTTCTTCTCTTTCTATGCTTTGGTTTTCACCTTCTCTTCTTCTAGTTTCTTCTACAACTCTTTCTCTTTTTCTTTCTTAACACTCATGACTCTCTTCTCTTCTTGTCTTATTAGTTCAAGACAAAATTTTAACCTTCCTATCTTACCCTTCCTTATTCAATCTAATTCCTCTTAACTCTTTATCTTAATTTTAACTCTTCCTTTTGATCTATGCTACCTCTCAAAAATAAAAAATAGACCAATTTAAACTCTAAAAATTTTTAATCCATGAATTCTACTTATATTCATGCTTGCTAATTTAATAAAGTAAATTCTAAGAAAATTTGGAGTCTAACAAAAATGATTAGGCATTCTTTGTTCATTACGAGCTACAATAAGCAAATAGCCTACCCAACTATGTGAATGTTCCTTTGCTAACCCCCTTTAAGCTTTATTATCCTTTTTCATATAAACCACATTATATGCACCTAACAAATGCCCACCCAAATCTTAAAGCTAGTGGAGAATTTGTTAATTATTGATGAATGTGATTGTATAAAAGTGTAAGTGTGGGGGTTGCATACATGTGGGTTGGTTATATGTGTTAAAATTCCATGTTATGAATACTATGTTGATGTTGCTTTTATCACTTCTACTTTTGAAAAAAAAGAAGAAGGAGAAAAAAAAGTAAAGTAAAAGAAAAAGAGAAAGAAAGAAGAAAAAAAGTGAGTTTGAATAAAAAAGTATCAAGGAGGAAATTATAATTGATGTGAAAAGTTGTTAATTAATAGTTTATCCTCCTTAAGTTGTATTGATTGTGTGTTCAAATATATTGCATATGAGGCGAATGTTGTCTTGGATGGAGCACTTTTTGTGTTATGTTAATGTGGCTTATGGTGTGAGAGCTAAATTAAGTTGTGAAACATAGTTATTACATTGTTCATGGCTTATGATACCCAGTTTTGAATGAATGTTAACTTACACATTTGATATCTTATTAAGTGTTACTTTTGCTTCACTAGCTTGATGGCTTTTATGCTACGTTACCAAAAATACATCCCACCTTTTCCTTACCCACATTACAACCTTAGAAAGGTCCTTTGATTCATGATTATGCATGTGACTTTTAGTGGTAAAGAAATGAAATGATATGTAAAGTTATGAATTGTTGTGATAGTAAATGGGTTTGAGTGTACCCACGGAAATAACTTGTTTAAACATTTTTTTGTCCAAGTCTACCTCTAGATTACTCAGTTTCTAAGGGTGGTGAATATTGATTGATCATGAGTATAAGCTTGAATGTTGAGTTTTTGCTATAGGTTTTGAAAGTCATTCATCTTTACTTATGATTATCTATTCTTAAGAAATATGGAAAATGAATAAAAGTTTTAGTTTTTGATTTTGACGAATTGCTCGAGGATGGTCAAAAGCTAAGCATTGGGGAAGTTGATACATGTTTAAATGTTGATTCATTTGATATATTACACTTAGTGTTTAATGCCTTAGAAATGCTTAGGATACTCACTTTAGCTCATATTTGATCTTAGGTACATTTCGAAAGTGAAGGACATAAAGTGATCCAAAAGCATGTCCATTGAAGCCATATTTTCAATTTCCATATTCTATTGATTCATGGAGCGTGAATAATAAGAAGATTGAAAGCAAGAGAAGACAATTAAATGCCAAGAAAGATTAGACATACACTAGAAACACAAAGAAGAATATTGCATTGTAACTCACAGCTATGTAGTATTTTAATTCCACTAATGTTTAAGGCATAAAACATACACTTGTGTGACATAAAGAGGGGCTGGAAAAATAAAGAAGTGTGACATGAAGATGGCCGGCAAGAGGACAAAGCTGAAATGGTGTCGGTGTATTATGAAAAAGTTGGGATAATAAAAAAAATTGGATAGCTACACATTTTGAGGGCTCTAACTCATGACTATATGTATTGCATGGGCTGAATGTGTATCACATGAGTTACAGCTATTATTCCATGTTTAAAGTATATAAAAAACAAAGAGATATTGAGGTGTTGGGCTGATCAAAAGAACGTGAGTGTGTGAGTATTGCAAAAACGTGGAAGAATAAAAACGTGGGAGAGCTAGAATGGGAGGCTGAAGTGAAAACACAACACCCATCCATTTTTTCTAAGTTTTAACCTAACTGCCTTATGAGTCTTTAAAGGAGCTACTAAATAGGTAAAAGAAGGAGGGGAAATGTTGGCTGTGGGGTTGAAGTGGAGAATAAAAGAAGGGACAACTGAAAGAAGGAAGTGAGCAACCGAGAGCAAGGGAGACAACAGCTTCTTCATCATTCCTCTTTGGTTTCCAAGATGGAGACAGCCTTGGATAGTAGCCATTCTTCTTTATGATAAAGATGCTTGGAGGGCTAAAGAAGGAACAAAAACCGTAGCTATTGAACAAAGAAAGGAGCTGGAAAAAGGAGGGTGAGTAAGTGGAGAGTATGGACTGCTCACAAAAAAGAAAGAAAGAAAGGAGCAGCTGGTCATCTTTGATTATGGACAACAACTATTCTTCTCCATTTTCTCTTAATTTTTAACATAAATGGAGGCCACAATGACTGATTGTTAGAGCTTAAAGATGGAGATGGAAGGCTAAGTTCCCGACACTAGTTCAACGAGGATATTGATGTCAAGTTAGCTATTTCATCTTGATTAATGTTGTTAATCTCTTTTTGGATTGTTATGTTGTTTGTGATGATTAAATTGGGTTTTTTCATGAATGATCTTAATATGTTATATGGATTGTTCTATTATGAACCTATTGCTATAATGTTGAATGTAATCTATAATTGTTATATTTAATGTTTGTTTATAGCATCTAATGATCATTAATCGTTAGGAACAATATAACTTAGGTTAAATAACCTGAACGTGTGAGGTTACTGCCTATATTGATCATTTTCCAATTTCTAATGCGACTACCAAATTGAATCTATAGATCATATCCTAGTTTATTCAGTAGTTAGGTTTAATTAACAATCGTATCTTGATTAAACACAGCCTAAGGGAAAACCGAGATTAGTAGAGCGTTTTATTAGTCTTAAATTGATAGTATGAAGAGAGTTGTAAAGACATTAGGATGATGGAATATGCTTGATCGTGTTTAGACCTAGATTGACCCCCAAAACTAGACCTTACTTATATTCGGCACTTTTCGCACTTGCGATTGCTTATTTTAATTTATTTTCGATAGTTTATTTTTACTTTAATTTCTAAATTGCTCAAAATCCAAAAACCCCTTTATATTTTTCTTACATCAATTAATTTCATTACAGAAATTAACTGAACATTCCCTATGGATTTAATCCCGACTCACCATAACTACAAATTTCAGTATGCAGAGTTAGGTAAATTAGCAATGCACTCGACACGCCCTGTCAGTGGCAAACCTAGTAACTCTTTTAAGAACACGTCAAGAAACTCATTTACTACTGTTATGTCTTGTAAGTTCACCTTCTCCCTTTTGAATCAAGTACTAAATCCAAATACTCCTCACAACCCTTTCTAAGAAATTGTCTTACTTACATGGCTGATATCACATTACTCAAATAGTTAGACACAACCATGCACCATTGTTTCTAAACCATCAAAATCTTTGAGGAAAATTTTTTTAAACTCACAATCAACTATAGCTTGTTGTTTGAACAACCAATTCATGCCCAAGATTAATTCAAATTCATAGACGAGTATCTCTATCAGATCAGCTGTAAATTGTTCCCCATGGACCAAAATAGGGCAATCTATACACTTTATTCACATATACACTATAGCCCAATGGACTAATGATAGTTGTGTATTATTCTATGTTTTTTTAAGTAATTGGCATATGTTTCTTGCATAATTGTTGATTATTGTTGTAGTTTAGGATTCATTTTATATGTTTTCATTTAGTTTGATTTCCATTGTTGTTCTTTTATGTTTGATGTTAATTTAGGGTAAGAATTGGCTATTTTTATGTAGGAAGGAAGATTGAGTAACTTGGAGATTGAGCTAGAGATCAAAGAGGAGAAGAGACTAGGAGACTCTCTATTGCCAATTCCCACAATCGTGGGAATTATAATCCTAGTCATTATGCAAGGCTTCATTAAACTTATGGTTTCTGGACTATAAAAAGAGAATTAAGCCTCCATGGTGAAGAGAGATGAAACCTTTATGTAGAAATAACCTCCTTAAGTGAAGAACACAAGTTTTTAGCCTTAAGGAAGGATTGAAATCAAGGATTATCATCAAGATTAGGAAAAATAGCACATCAACATCCAAAATTCCAGATTTTGGCAAAGAAGAGAAGAAGTTCCTTTTATTCAATTTCTTGTGTTTTTTTCTTCTAATCTTTGTAAGATGGATCATTTGTGTGTTGATGATGTTATGGAGACCATGATTGGTTGATTTAGTTTTAGGGATTGTTTTTGAACTATTTTGTTAAAATTCCTATGTTATTGAATTGAATGAAAGTGTTTTTGATGATTGTTGATTTTATTTGTTATCTTGCAATAAATCGAGAGAGTGAGTAAGATTATTTGTGTAGGATTGTACAATAAGAGTTGGCAAACTATAGACTTGCAATTATCACGTCAATTGATTAGTTAGAATAGAGATCTCGACAAATTCAATTGATCACCCATAGGATAGTTTGATAACTAGTTGAGTTGGTGGAGGCATTGGGTAAGTTGAGAGATCATTCAATTGATTCCATTTAATTTGATTAAGGATAATTAATTATACCTTGAGAGGGGGTAATTAATACATTTGGAAATCTTAGGTGACACACAATTCGATTAATAAAATAGGAGGGAGACAAAATAGGGAAAAAGTATCTCTAGTGTTTGGATTCTTAAATTTTGATTTTTCTATATTTTGGTATTGTTCAGTGTTCGTTATTAGTCTTTTAATTTTAATTTAATTTTCCAAATTATTTGCATTAAACAATTGTATTTTTTAAACAAAATTTTGTTTGAATTAAGTGGTGTTTGGGAATCAATCCATGTGGGATCGATATCTGCTTTTTAACTATAAGTCACGACTCATACACTTGCAGTTTTTTAGCGTAAAACGAGTAGTTTGTGTTGCATAATTACATTTAACAAGTTTTTGGCGCCGTTACCGGGGATTGATTGTTTATCATCGTGGTTAATTTAGATTACTTTGATTTAAGAATTTTGATACTTTTCCTTGTGTATTTGTAGGTGTCTGAACACAAGGAGCATGCAAAGAACAAAAGAAGTTAGTGAAGACAAATTTCCTAACATCAAGAGATACAAAAGAGAGTTGAGAAGGACAAAGCCTCTAAAATTTTCATAACAAGATATGGTTGAAGAAGGAGAGCAAGGAGGACCAGAGAGGACTCTGATGGATTTCATGAGGCCAGG
>JANQAP020719873.1:0-12932 GCA_026874005.2 Erythroxylum coriaceum | reverse complement strand
CTATCATCTACGGCTATCTCAAATTCTATACAATCATAAAATTGAAATTTAACCAGAAATAGACTCAGACTGGATGATGGAGGCAGCAACAGTGGGAAATCTCTTGTTCCGGGTAGTACTTCACATAGGCTTCTTCTCCACGTCTCCCTTTCTTCATTTCTTTCTTAATCTCTTGATAAAGCTCTCTAGGGTTTCAAAATTGTGACTGATGCAAAAGCTCCCTCTCTTGTGTTCTTCTTGTTCTTTAAATACCTTTTATGTCTTAAGCAACCCTGGGGTTTTTTGGGGGTCAAAAAGGTCCAAAAATCCCTCAAAACTTAACGTTTTCTCTTATTTGCTCATCTGCCCGATTCAGGCCACGATTGTGGCCCTGTATGCCACGATCGTGGCCTGCACCAAACCTTTCTCACGTTTCTATCACGAGAGTAGCCTATTGTGCCATGATCGTGGGCCATTGTTTCAGCCCGATAATCTCCAAAACTTCTCTGTTATTTGATGTTGACCCTGAAATACTAACAAACACATCAAGGTATCTCAAAAACATAATATTTAAGCTAAAAAATGTATACTAACCCATAAAAATACTTAAATACAGAAACTAACATAATTCTAACTTAAACACATACTAAACATTCAAATTGACACTTAATACATAACAAACTAAGCCCTAAAACATGATGCAATTCACACCTATCAACTGCCTACATTGAGCCTCTCATTTCTTTTATGTTTTTCTTATTGCACTTGAAAATGCATTTATGTAACATAATGTTAATTAGTTTCATGCTTAGATGATATAATATAATATCCTTACAACTATAGCAACAACTCCAAATATTGCATTGTAAAATTTTATTGCAATTTTTTTTAAAATTTTGTTGCTTTTTCTTATATGTAGCAACAAATTATTATTTTCGTTGCTTTTTAATATTATTAAAGGCAACACTTTAAAGACTGTTGCATTATATTAATTTTTAGTAACACATTTTTAAATTGTTGCAAACATGTTGTTATCGAAAACATTTTTTGTTGTAGCGAGAAATTATACGTGATTTAGGTAGAAAAAGAACTCCTTTAAAAACTTTGTATCTAATCATGGGAAACCTAACAAAAAATCATTAATATTTTTATATTTAAAATTAAAAATTTTTATATTTATTTTATAAAATACTCATACGGCATCACTATATATTTATAATTAGCCAAAAGTATTAGATCTTCTAGAAATGAAATATTTATAGAAATGTGATATAAATGATAGAATTTTTCTATATGAACTATATTAAATTAACCTTTTGGTTTATGACCTGGTCAAATAAACATATATAGACCCTTAATTATATTTTTGATCCTTTTATGAGCATGATTTTCTTATTAAGTTTAGTGAATATGGTATGATTATTATGTATGGCTATTATGGGACCGTAAAGATAAAGCTTACAATCACCTTTTGACTAATTATCCTAGTCCATCTTGCCATTTCATAACCTTTTATAATCAACGTATAAAGAAATAAATTTACTTCATTTACAATTTAACTTAAATTAGTGGGAGAAGTAAGAGAATAGCATATGTTATTTTTCTCTACTTTTATAGATACTCTCAAAGACCATTCTACCAACATTATGAAAAATGAAATATTTTTTAATCTAGGTATTCTTAATACCCTTCTAGTATCCTAGTACTAATTACTAAGGTTCATATAATTCTATCAAAGATTATATATCACTTATTCTTGATATTTAATTTTCACTTTGTCGCATCCTAGTAGATTGCAAAACATTTTATAGTCCTAAATTGTTTGGGTAGCTTAAATATTCATATTTGTAAAGCTTATATTGAAGATCTTTTGATTTTGTAAAACTTTCCAAATTCTATTTTTGTGAAGCCCTAGAATTATTTATTATTTCTTATGAATAATTTATGAGATTGGTTAGCAACCATAACAAAGTATTTTGTTAACCAATTTTATGAATCATTATTGATTAAATCATAAGTTTTTTTGTTTTTTTTTTATGTATTTTGTGATTTTTTTGTGGTTAATGGCCTTTTTGCTATGTGTTTTTAATGTTTGAGAAATTTTAGGCATTTTCTCACAGGCTTAAACCAAAAGTTACTAAGATTTCCAACCCTTAATAACCTTTAAAAATTTGTCCAATTGACCATTGTCCGAATAATCAAACTGTCAATAAAAAAGGGGCACTTTTAAATTTTGTTTCCACAAAATTTTTCATAATTTTGGCTAGTTGAGTGAATTTAATCAACTTCCAAACTTTTTTATCTTTTAACATGGTATTGTTACCTGTGTAAATTTTTTATTATACCATCACACTAGACTTTTATAATCAATGAGTGTTATATTTTTGATTTATAAGTTGTTGTCTTCTCAAAGAGGAAATTAGTTTGTAATATCGTTTCTTACTTATATCTATTGAAACTCTTATTTTTACTATTAATTCTATTAGAAAAAGAACTTATAATGTTAATTTTGAATTTTTTTGGTCTCTTATGAAAGGTGCCTTATTTGTTAATCATGATTGTGATTTTTTTTTCCTCCTTCTACTATACTCCAACTTTCTAATGGAGTATTTACACTATTTTTTTTTCAATGAAGACTTCTAACCTTAGCGATTTTCCTAATTAAGTCCTTTCTATTATCCCTATTACTAAAAATGCAAACATAGCATGCAACATCATGATGTGGCACATACATAGGAGACATGTTAGCATGTCATGTAAGCATATAATGACACACATAATATTGTGGGTTTACAAATGTCATATGAACATTTTAAGTCATCATAATGTCGATATATCATCTATGTAGATGTCATATTAGCATTTTAAATTTATTTAATAATATGACATATGATAGTATGAGACCATAATGCCATGTGCACTATTAATACATCCTTTTAATTTAGTTTGAAAGACTTGATTAGGTAATTATTAATAGTAGGACGTCATAATTAAGAAATTGTCAAGATCAATCAATTTACCAATCCTTATCATTTTGTATAATTTAAAATATTAGATGTATATATAAAATAATAATTATTAATCAACCACATATAATAGAAATATAATGTTATATTGATGGGTATAAACTATACATATAAAATGATCATAAACTTATAGATGTTATTAAATACGTATAATTAAAAATGTTATTAGGAAATATGAGGTTTGAATATGAATTAGTGCTTTATATTTTATCATTGGATCCACCATTATAGAAATCAATCTAAAGGGATATAATCACATTATTATCTTACATTCAAATAATTAAGTTCATCAGTAATGCTTTTACAATCCAATATTGCTTTTGAGGGAACAAAATCTACTTTTGCCATAATTAATCTATTAATCACTATACTACAAAAACCTAATAATGTGTGTGAAGAATGCCAAATGAATTAATAAAGATGTATAAATAATTTTGATAAGTTAATGAATAATTTATAGCACCAATGTAGCAATAAATTTTCATTTTATGATTGATTAGTACTCATTATTATTTTAGCCATAATTATAATATTTGGAATCATCTAAAACAACAAGGATAAATAACTAAACTAATTTTATCAATTAAATCCTCCTCGTATTAATAATTTTCAAATCAAGTCCTTCAAACTAAAGTAGGAGGATTTATTAATAGTACACGTGGCCATGTAAGTAAATTTTTTAAAATGATGATGTAGCATTAGGTGGAAGACAAATCGACATCATGGTGAAATGACACATTCATGTTAAATTTATGGGACCCACAACACCTTATGTGTATCTATATGTTGACGGGAACAAGTCTTCCGTCCCCAAAAACCCAGTTCCTCTTTAATCTCAACCCTCCAATGTAATAAATTAGTTGGTTGAAATCAAAAGGGAACAGAGAGAACAAATCTTTGGTCCCATATGTGGACATGGCATATTTCTTATGCCATATCATCATCATTCTAACATTACATGGCACGTTTACATTTTTTGTTAATATAATAAATGAAAAGGAATTAATTATGAAAGTCAATAATTGGAGAACTGAACTGAATTAGGACGTTGATTATAGTAGGAGGACAAAAAATATAGCAATCCTATATTAATCCAGTAAGTCAAGTAGTTATGAACAATTAAATTTGTTGAAAGAAGAACTTAGTTAGGAATGACTTTGATTATTAAAAGGGTGATGTAGAATTAGCCTACGTATGACAGATTTGAATATGACTCTTGTTTAGGATGAACCCATATTTATGAGATAAAAGAGCATTGTAGAGTTGTAGTTTCACTTCAAAAGTAGGAACGAGTGGATAGGCTAAGCATAATGGTGATGGAGAAGTAGATTTCACCAGTCTTTAAAGGTATTTTACTGATTGAAAACAATGCTACGAGATTTATGGAATCCTTGAAGGAGACAATTATTAAATGTGAAAAAGATAAGGCAAATAAACTTATGTATAGGTTAATTTCTTTAAGGAATGGTAGAGCTTATATCGTTAAACATTAAATTATGAAGATGCAAAATATAACCAATAAGCTTATTAGGTTTCAAGTCTCATTATCAATTTCTTTCTTAATTTATTATGTGTTGAATTTTTTAACATATGAATTTGTTTCCTTAAAAATTGTTTATAATTCCAAGAAGGAGGTACGCAAGATGAATGAATTAATCTCAATCCATGTTTAATAAAGGAGAAAGATAAAGCACAATAATAGTTATATTGTGAATTTGGTGGCTAAATCCTCTAAAACCAAATGGAATTTTGAGAATCAAAATAAGAAGTTAATGAAGAACAATGGTTTTAAGAAGAAGTAATGACAAAGACAATGAGCCATCTAGTAGAGTAAAAAAAAAGAATTATTATGATAATATGAGACATTTTGAGAGGAACTGAAGAAAAAGGAAAGCAGAATAGGTAACTTTAAGGTTTTTAGTTTTATTTAATTCATCTTTAATAGATGCAAAACCAAATAATTGGTGGTCAGATATTGGTTCCTAGATTCATATTTCTAATAAATACAAGAAATAAGGAATAAAAGGAGCTTAAGTGAATGAGAAGTAAATGTGTTCATATGAAATGGAAACAAGTAAAAGTATAATACTTCAGAGATATGGAGCTACAATTTAGATGTTGGATACACTTTGGTTTTCAATATAAAAGGGTTTTATTGTCCTTTAGTTCCATAGTGATTGGTGAATGCTTATTCAATGATGATTAATATTGTTTTATATAAAAAATCATTATAAATTGATTATGAATATTAAAAAAGAAGGAACTAAGATGAGTTTAACTAAGGAGAACTCATTCACCTTATGGAATAAAAGGCTTGGTGATATTTCAAAGTAAATGATTGACATATTGATCAAGGATGAAACTCCCCTTAATTTGGTGTATAACAATGTTGATACTACCTACATAGATTGTATTAAAGGTAAACTCACTAAGAGTACAAAGAAAGGTTCCACTAAGACTAGTAACATTTTGAAGATAATTCACATAGATATTAATAAACCTTTGAACCCTACCATTTATGAAAAGAAGTTGCGTATCACTTTTATTGCCAACTACTCGCCATATGCTTATCTATACCTCATAAGTTATAATGAATCCTTAAATAAGTTTAAAATATTTAAAGTAAAACTAAGAAGGGTTTTTGGTTTAGACCATAGTGGATAGTATTGTGGTATGCATGAAAATTTAGGGTTAAGAAAAAATTCATTTTACTAAGTTCCTAGAGGTTTGTATCATAGTTACATAATACAACATATTTGGTACACTTGAGCAAATGAAGTAGCATAAAGGTGCAATCCTACACTAAAGAAAATGGCAATGAGCATGATGGCAATATAAAAAATTCTTAAATATCTATAGGTAAGGAACTAAAGAGAACACTCTATGTCTTGATTCATGTTCCTAGTAAGTTATTCTAAAAACTACTTTTAAAATGTGGACAAATAGGAAGCCTAATTCAAACTATTTAAGGGTTTATAGTTTTCCAACCGTGATAAAGATTTATAACTCACTAGATAAGAAGATGGATCCTAGGATGAGCTTTTGGACTCTTCATAGGTTATGCTTATGGTCCAAAAGCTATAAGTTTTAATAGTTTTAGTACTAGAATTGTAGAGGCATTGAATATTAAAATTTTGGAGAATGATATAGGAGATGTTTCATTGAGAATTCAAGTAGTTGAGGAGCTTGATTTAATAGTAGTACATATTCTTATTATTCATACAAGAGTTTATAGGAGATGTTTCATTGAGAATTCAAGTAGTTGAGGAGCTTTAGTTAATAGTAGTACATATTCTTATTATTCATACAAGATTTATTAAGGTACCTTTGGAGGTACATAGGGATGACTTAGATGTATTTTTAACTTTTAATGTTAGAGATGATATAAAAGGTGTTGAGTAGGCTATGGTGGATACTTAAATTGATCATTTATCATCATTGAGACATTCACAAAGAGATAAGTAACTTAAACCTTTTGATGATTATATTGTTTATATAGGTGAGAAAAATTATGTTTTTGAAGAGATTATGAATCCTCTTACCTATAATCAAGTAATGAGGAGTGGTTATGTTGATAAATAGTTGGTGACTATAGAGGAGAAGATAGAGTCCATAGATAATAATGTTGTTCCTGAATTGGTTAAAATTACAAAAATTTTTAAAACCCATTAGTTGTAAGTGGGTGTTTAAAACTAAAAAAGATGCTAAAGGAAGGTTTGAAAGGTTCAAATTAAGACTTATTTATAATAGGTACAATACAACTAGAAATAAGAAGTGAAGTGTACGGAGACTTTCTCACAGTCACAACCGAGGACTTATTATGAATCATTGGGACTTTAGTAGGTTACTTTGATATTGAGCTTTGCTAAAATAGATCTTAAGAAAATCTTATTAAATAGTTATCTATTAGGGCAGTTGCATATTGCAACAACTAATATGTTTTAAGGTGGATAGAAATAAGCACCAAGTTTATAGATTGGGGAAGTTGAAACAAGCATTATAATAATGGTACTTGAAATTCTATATGGCAATCAAAATTTTGGATTTTAAAAAGAAAAAAACTAGTTTTTATATCTTCCAAGTTCTATATGAACAAGTTTATTTTTATGGTCTAGTTTATGGATGATGTATTGCTTACTATTAATCACTTCATCTTATTGTAGAATGTGATAAAGGCTTTCTAAGAACATTGATATAAATGATCTTTGTGAGGAACTTTTTTTTTCTTATAGTGAAGATCTACAAAAGTAGATTAAAGAAGATTTTAGCCTAGCTCTTAACGCTTATGTTAGCATAATACTAAATAGGTTCAACTTGAAAGACTATAAGCTTAATATATCATCAATTCAAAGGTGATAAGTTTAGTAAGGATCAATTTCCTTAGAATGAGGTGGAGAATGTGAGGATGAGTTATATCCCTTACAATAGCTTAAGTAGGAGTTTGATGCATTAAAAGATTTGCAATATACCTATCATTGACTTAGCACTTAGTGTCTTTGGCTAGTATTTAGAAAATCTCATTCATCAGCACTTAGTTATAGTGAAGAAACTATAGTACTATATGCAAAAGAATGTACACTATATGCTATTTTATAGGTATATAGACAATATGAAGAGCATTCATTGTATTGATGCTAACTTTAATCGATATTCTTAAGACAAAAAGTGTACATTTTCATGTTAGTAAGAGGTTGTGTTGCAGAAGATCTCTAATAAATTTGTTATAGCGACTTCACCCATATAAGTTGAGATTATATCTTATTTTAAGGTAAGAGTAAATAGTTGAAGAATTTTGTTAAAGGGTTTAGGATTTCTAATTTAGATTATATAATTGTTATCTTTGTTAAGAATATAAAAAACACTGGGGGTATCAAGTATATTAATCTTAAGTATTTAAGTTTTAAGTATAGGTTGATAATGCTAATGTATTTTATAATTATATTGTCACCATAAATATGTTAGTCGATCTACTAACTATATTTAAGAAATAGGGCATATGTATATTATGTTTTCTTATGATACTTTAATGTAGTGGGAGTTTATTACTTTTATATTACATTTTTTGGGACTTGAGATTAACAAAGTTGCAGATTTTATACTTTTTTATTGTACCTTGATGTTTGAAAAATGTTCACATTATTATATTATATATACACATATAATTCTTTCTATCTTAATATGTGTTATTGACTTCTTTATAAAAATATATTGTTTATTCCATGATTGATCATTATGATTAATGACCCCTCATAGAGTTTAGTGGTCTCCTTTAAGGATAATAGGTCCTTTTTTGAGATTAAGGTCTTAGTATGAGACTAGAATAATGAGATTATATGGTCTATAATTTTATGGGTCATAAAAGCAAACCATATAACACTTGTGAGTTGTGTTTATGGTTATAAGAAGTTTTATATTGATTATGGAATATTGACTACTATAATTCATTATGGATAGTTCACTGAATTATATTCTTTGAAGTTGTGCATGAACATATTAAAATTTTAATTTGAATTAGTGCATCCATCTTCAAATTTTCAAAGAAATTATTAAATCTTAATTAATTTTACCTAATTGGGAGAATGTTAAAACTTTTATATAAAGGATAATTAGTCTTTTGTTTTACAACTGGATTAATATATAGATCTGTATAGTTATGGCAACCTGAGTAAGCCACTTAAAATGAAGTTGTTTTAGGTAAACTTCATAAAATGACAATTTTTTACTTGAAAGGTTGGGCTTTTAAAGCTTTTTGAGCTAAGCTATATGCTAGCCTCTCAGTTTTGAGCCCTAATAAATACTTATTTGACTATATTTATATACCTATATTTAATTTGTTTTGATTGTTATTTAATATTTTTATAATATTTTTGGTGATTAATTCGCTTTAAGTGCATTTACAGGTGATAATTGCCTTCTTAGAACAAAAGAAGAAGAATTCAGATGAAATCATGACGTAGAATGAAGATTTAAAGCAACTAAGACCTACATAACCATGTACAGTGACTGTGTAAGTCTCTATCACTGTAAATTTGCGGAGATTTTGGCTCTGGTTTTGTGAAGTTACATACCCGTGTATGTGACATAAACAACCTTGTATGTTGCCCATGTAAGTCTCTATGTTTATGTGAAATCGCAAATTCAGGTGTTTTTGGAGATACGCGATTACCTACACGACCATGTAAGTTGACCGTGTATAAAAGCCCTATTTTTTACTATAAAGGATATGAAAGGAGGCAAACAAATGAGAGTCAAATTTTTAAGAGATTTTAAGTCATAAGGAACATAGAGAGCTGTTTTGATCAAAGGACGAGAAAAACATGAAGAATATGCTAAAAGATTTGATAGATAACAACATCCAATCTAATTTTGCAAAAAGACCTAACAAAAGAAAAGGGAGATTTAGAATTATGAATTCTTTGTTTTCTATTAGTTTTTCTGCATATTTACCTTGGGTTTTGTTTTCTATAGATAGGAACTAAACATGTTTAGTGCCTAGGTGTGATGACCCCTAATTTGTATAACAATATGATTTGATCTTTTATTTAATGCAATTTTATTGATTGGTTTATTGCGATTCAATTATGTGTTTTATTCTTGTTCTAATATATCCAAAAAATTAGTGCATTATTTAATTTCCTATTATTAAGATTGAGAAATCCTCTTATATTAATAGATCTACCATAATTGGAAGGAGTTGCATGTAAACCTAAAGATAGGGTAATATAAATCCTCTAAATTAGGATCAAACCTAATAATGATTTCATAAATAATGCAATCCTAAGGGCTTTAAATAGAAAGATTTCTATTAATCAACTGATGCATTAGTTACTAGTAGTCTTGAGAAAGATATTAACATAAGATAAGAATTTCCACGATCCAATAATCAATAATATAATTGTATTATAAAAGGTTAATATTTAAGGATTGTTACGGGGATTTATTACCTAGAATTTGATATAGACTCATCTTAGTATATTCCTTATTATACGTTCATTATTGTTTTAAATCTTATTTTATTTTATTAGTTTAATTTTTAATTAATTCTGCAATCTGAATTAATGGTTAGATAATAGAAAAAGGCAATTACTAGTAATTAAAATCTTTATGGGATCAACCCGTTATCGAGTGGGCAAGGTTTACAATTTCTTAACCCTCAATATACCGCAAATGCACGAGTCGTGAATTTAGTATATGAGGTATGAATCCCTCGAGAAGTTGGTGAACTAATTTAATTTTAAATAATCTAAGGACTAAAAGGATTATTAAAATGAAAATAAAAACTAAACAGAAAAGTAAATTTGTGAACATGGGTTGATTGAAAACTAAATTGTAAAGTCAACACACAACAAATCCAAATTGCTCACCACTAATTGAAAATTGAAATTCAAGCAAGGAAGATTAACAAATTATGAGAGAGGGGATTTATCCTATCATTAATGCTAATTTAGTTGCGTTTATGTTAATGTGGTGTCAGCTCTAGACTGGCGAAGGGTGGATTACTCTCTCTCAAGTTATAATCTAATTAATAAACCCTAATTAAGTTGCGTTATCAAACATGTAATCTCTCGATTAACAATCAGCCCACAATTTAATCAGATCTTAAGCATTCTATTGAACAATCGGGTCCTCACACGAGATCTCTCTCTGTATAATTACCGATTTGATTATTTACATAGTCTATTAGGTCGTTTAACTCTTATTAACTAACCCAATCATTTTACATTCAGTTTACTCTCTCGATTTATTTTCGAAGCATGCAATTACAACAAATAATCACAACACCTAGATGAATTAACACAAATCAACTAGATTAACATTAAATCAAGAACAAATCACTAAAGAAAAGTTAGAACATCCTTAATTCAAGATTCATCATTATCAATCCTATCTGATACATCAAATGAAGAAAAAAGAGATGGAAAGAAAAAAGTACAACTTGAAAGGATTGGAAGTGGAAGCACCCAAAGTAAATCCCCTTCTTCTCTATTCTTCTCTCTCTACAAGCTTCTTCTTCCTTAGTTTCTTTCAAAAGTGGCAAGAATGGAGGCACAGGAAAATTAGGGTTTTCCTCCCCGTTCTATAATCTTTTCTAATTAGGGTAAAAAATAGGTTTTACTCAAGCCAAAAAGTCCAAAATAACCCTCAAAAACTTAAGTTCAAAAGATTGGTCTGAGTCTGTCCGCACATAGACCACGATCGTGGCACTTGGGATTTTTCTTCTGCCACGATCATGGCCTGTCCATTTTACTTCTCCATTCTTCGATATCTAATCTCAAACACTAACAAATACATTAAGGCACCTTAAATACACAAAATTAAAGTTCAATAGCATTTAACCCATATAACACTCAAAACACAAATATCTAACCAATTAACACAATTCTAAACCTAAACATACATGAATCAATTAATTAACTAATAAAGACATAATAAAATGCTTATTAAAACATCACGCAACCTACAACTATCACATCCCTACACTTGAACTTTTGCTTGTCCTCAAGCAAGAACAAAACAAACAGAACACAAACACACCAAACAATAACATACACAAATGTAATAATGGTACAATGGCTTTGAACTTCACGAAACAAATTTAACTACAAACACAATCCTTCAAGTTTTTTCAACCTATTAACTTATGAAATTTATGTTTAAGTATGTCGAACTAAGTATACATACTAATCAAGACTTAATGTCAATTTCATTCACTCTTATCACTTGCACACATACATTGATAATTCATTAATCAAATGAAATTGTATCTATCCCTAAGTAGTTTTTCATGAAAAATTAAGCTATGCATAAAGATCGGTAGTATTGATTAAACAACGAACTATTTTTGTTAATTTTCATTAACATGAACCTAGCCTTTGACGTAAAGGAAAACATTTGTGATGAATATCCCCCAGTTACTCAACTAGGTTATGTTTTTATTAAGCGGCTTAGTTGGAATGTCATTATATCCTTTTGAAGTGAAGGCAAACATTTGTGATGAATGTCCCATAGTTACTCAGCTAGATCATATTCTCAACTGACTACTAGCTCTATTTGTAACCCGATTTGTTTAAAAAAGGCCACTGGAATAGTTATTTATTAAATAAAAACACATTCTTTATGTATATTTTCTTACCTACCTCATTTCTTTAGCTAATAATTCTTATAAAAACATATTAACAATGCTACTTATTCAATTGACCTAAAATTATAAATGGATGTGTCAAATTCCTAGGGTAAAAGAGCTAACATCATATCCTAATTCACATACATATTTAACCAAAGCAACCTAGGACACTAATTTCATAAGCTAATAAATCTTAGCAACCTAAAAGACTATGCTCAAAGCTAAATCAATTACATTAAATCCTAGCCATTGACACATTCACATAAGTCACATCATGAAAACCTAAACAAACTAATATGTAATATGCAAAATTCACACCTAAAATAAAACATATAATGCACATAATATAACCCTTCCCACACTTGGATAACTCATTGTGCTCAATATGAGAAGGACAAATAACATACAAGGTGGGAATCAAAATAAAATAATTTGAAAACATAAGAACAAATAAAGACATAGATGAAAAGATAAGGGTTAGAGCATAAGAACCCGCAATGGCGACTGAGGTGGTGATAGTGATGGTGTCTGAAATCAACTGCACTTGATGCCCAAGATTATTGCCTTATCTTATAATTTCTTTTAAAGGAATAAGAGAGTTAGCAATCCAAACCATTCCAAATCATTAAAAACTTATTTTTAAAATTCAAAACGAATCTAACTACATAACAATTTAAATCTGACTACCAAACGTGCTAATTTATGATCATTAGCTTAACCTTGTATCCTTTGAAACTCAGACGAGATCAATTATGAATGGTTTGCTTCCACTCGTGTTGCCCAATTTTAGCTTTGTAGCTTAT
>JANQAP020719656.1:0-12932 GCA_026874005.2 Erythroxylum coriaceum | reverse complement strand
CAACTACAGAGGATAGAACACAGAGGATAGACCACAGACGATAAGGGGTCAACACAGAAGATAAAAAGTCAACCACAAAGGATAATGAGAAGGAGTTAAGAAGTTATATTAGTTGAAGAATATCTTCTGTGTTACTGTGCACAGATTCGTCTGTGTTACTATTCACGGACTTCGTCTGTGTTACTATTCACGATTTATCTTCTGCCCTATTTTCGACCCTTCAGAAGATACAATTGGTCTTCGAGGTCTTCATGAAAGTTATAGCTCTTGAAGTCCTCTCTCAAACTATCCAAAGAAACCCTAAATTGGATGCTTATAGAAAGAGTTATGCCTTTAGCCCCGAAGCAGGTACATGTGTAAAATGGTGGACTCACCAACGCTATTCCTTGAAGTATTTGGGTTGAAATGGAACATTGGACAAGTCGACTATTTAGCTGCAAGTCGACTATTAACAATCAGACCTGTCAGTTGGATAAATGGATTAGTCGACTATTCGAAGAGCAAAACTGAGCTAGAAAGGGGAGTTTTGAATGCAGGCATAGTTGATGAATGTATGTTATCCGAATGTGAAAGTTAGGCTCCGAAAACGGGGTCTAGCACCTTATGGTATCAGAACAAGGAGTTAGACTCTGAAAACGGGGTCTAACACAATAATTTTGGGACCTTATCAATGTTGGCATATGGTCCTGAATTTTCGAGATTATAGAGCTAGCTCACAAAGAACTTACACTAGAGGTCCTCCCATATTTTTAGTGGAGAGAGGTAACTACAACGAGATCAACTTAACACGATCCAGTTACGGTTAATGGAAGACATGTTTTGAATGAGCTATTCAGAGCTTTCCATCACGATGGATCTTTATGACTAGGAGTACGTAGGGATAGTAGAGTACATTGCATTACGAACCAACTTTTCATATAGATTGTATCCTCAACACTTTTAGAGTAAGAACAACACAGAAGACAATTACGACCTAAGCAAATCTAAGGTGTTTACATTGTGCGTCCCATGCTCAAATACATCCATGGTATTTTGAGTCATACGATAAGCAGTCAGGGTGATAGCTGAGGAGTCATCGGGAACATAGAAATATACTATTTATGGAATATAAGCGAGAGAACTCCAATTCACCTAGGACATGCACTTTTCCAATTCATTAAGCATTAGAGTGAAGAAATAAAGCTTGACACAATGTTTTAGACCTTATGTGACCAGATTGGCATGATGAATGAGTTTATTTGATCAAATACCACCAATGTAATAGATGACTACTATGGTGACACTTAATTTGGTAGTGATGCAACATATGTACATGGTACGCAAACATCAGGGTCCCATAGGCAATATCTATAGACGTATTGGGGAACCTGATGAGCCAATAGCGGAGGGTGAAGTTAGAAAGGAGCCACTACAGTGTAGCAACCACCGTAGCCATAGCCATTGCTACTCGAGATGGGGATGAAACACTAGAGCTGGATATTCTGAGAGGTCCCAAAGCCAGGATGCAAAACCTAGCTCAACTAAAGATAACATTATTGGGGAGATGGGTAGGCCAAATTGTAGGGATTCAAAAGACTATCCAATAGCATCATGTAGAGCTTATTATGCAGATAGGAAGCCTTGAGCATACAATCAGATAGATGGGAGAGTTGATGTTATTAATGGCGAGCCGTCTAGGCATCAATTTCCAACCTTTACCATTTAGCGATGACACTTCCTCAGCTATTCCTCCATGGGTACAAGATCAACATTGAGAGGACTCTCCTCCGTCTAACTAGCCAGGATTCCATAATGAGGAGATACTTAATTTTTGCATATCTTGCTTTTTCTTTATTATTTATGTATTATTTTTCTTTTCTCTAACTTTTTAGTTAATGATATTTTATTTCTTAATCTTTTGTGTTATTTCTATTTTTTATACCTTTTTGTTTATGTTTTGCAAGGATGTAATTTAATATTGGATGGATCAGAAATCAAAAAAATCATCTTGCTCAGAAAAGTACCATAAACTTTCTCACTTACAATATATACATATATTGTGTAAATTGCAGAAATTGTATAACTTTAGATGTGGGGAAGGGGTTAACAATTTTAATGCTTTTTTTAAGCTTATTATAATCTTAGTTATTAAATTTTATGAATAGATATCTTAACTTAATTGAAATATGTCCATCATTACTGTATTTCATTATTAAATATTGATTTGAATTAGTATGTAAAAGGATGAGATTTATAATACAATTGTTTTTATAAGTCATATTTTTATTAATCATTAAGATAGTTAAGTTGAATGAAATTGCATACTATTTACATACATTAACCTATCTTTTTCGTGAGCTTTTGAGCCTAAGAGCAAGATCTCAAAAAAATTTTAAGCTTTTTTTATTCTTTCATATGTGTTATCATGTGTAGTTGAATAATTATAAAATTTGCATTTATTATGCATATTAAGAAAATAGTTGTTAAATTAGAACCATTGAAGTGATAAAGGTTCTTAGATTCAACAATTTGTTTAAACCTATTTCTTTAATAATTACTTCAAGCCTATTTCTATAATAATTACCTTACCCTAAATTTATCTTTAGGAATAACCAAGTTAAACTTTAGCCTTTTTCATTGATTATAACTTAATTATTAACCTTTCTCATATTATTCTTTGAAGCCTTTTTATGGTTTTAAACCTTGAAGGTTATTTACATTACTTGCTTGTTTGAAACTTGCAAATGTTGAAAATTCCATTATTTCTTTAATTGTGGTACTCATGCTTATAACTGTTTTGATAAAAGAAGTCATATAGAATAACAAAACAAGAAAAAAATATAGTACCATTGGTTTTATAATGAAGGACCTATGTGTATTGTGAACAAGTTGCATATAACGTCTCTTTTGTAAATTTCCTTTAATTCACCCTTTTATGATCCCAATCATACCATACCTAAGCCCATTGTAACCCTCATAAAGACCTTTTGATTTTTGTTGCTAGTTTTCATATAAGTGGTGGAGATGTGATAAAGTTGTAACCTATGGTAAGAGTTCTCCTATGCATTGATTGACAGTTTGATACTTTTCAACCTATACACTTGTGTGCTTTGAGTGAAATCTTAGTGAGGGTGTAAAGGTTTATGATTTTGATTTCGCTGAGGTTATTGATGTGATTACTATTAATATTGACTTAGGAAGTTAGTTTTATGATAAATTGAATATATTTTTATGTTAATTTGATTAATATGATACGATGATTTACAGTATAAAATGGACAGGTTAAGATTAATGAAGGAATGATATTGTAAGATTTATAATTTTGATTATGATTTGCTTAAGGACAAGCAAAAGCTTAAGTGTGAGGTTGTTTGATAGATGTATATTTCACTATATTTATACAACCATATTTGATGTATTTTGCTTGATATTTTATACTTTAATTGTATATTTAATACTTAATTTGGTCCAAATGCATTTATATGTTACAATTGCCTTTATAGACTAAAGGAGAAGAATTTAAATGAAAATATGGTATAAAATGATGCTTTGAAGCAAATCAGGGATGCACGACCGTGTTTATGACTGTGTATGTCTTTTAGCCCATGCGAATTTGTGAATTATGGAAATTTTGGAGTATACACAGTCTAGTAGATGCTCGTGTATCAAACTGTGTGTCATCGAGAAACCTTAAATTTACTATAAAAATATGTGAGCATAGGCCAATTGGGAGAGTAGACATTCAGAGGCAATTTTAGACTTAGAGAACATTCAGAAGGGATGATATTGATATAAATAAGTGGAAAACGTGAAGAAATCATCAACAGATCCAATATAATACAACATCAAAATTTACACTTATAAGAACATTCGATAGAAGAAAAGGGAGATTTAGAATTATGAACTCTTTGTTTTATTCTTTTTTCTTCCAGTTTATGTTTGATTTTGTTTTCTATTATGTGTAACTAAATGTGTTTTAGTGTCTAGATGTGATGAACCATAGTTTGTGCTACAATATGTTTTTATCATTTTATTTAATGCAATTGTTTTGATTGATATATTGCGATTCAATTATGTGTTTTATATATGTTCTAATAGATCCAGAATATTAGTACATAATCTAATTTTATAACATAAAGATTGACAAATTCTATGTATAAATAAATCTACCATAATTGAAAGGAGTTGATTGCAAACCTAAAGATAGGTCAACATAAATCCTCTAGATTAGGGTCAAACCTAATAGCAAAATTCACAAATTGGTAAAGAAATCATAGAAATTTTAGCCTGAGTAATATGGTTAATAAACTTAGGATTAGTTATTAGTAGTCTCGAGAGAGTTTTGTTTTTAAGAATTAGTCTCGAGAGAGTTATTAACATAAGATAGGAATTTCCACGATCTAATAGTTAATAAAATAATTGCATGATAAAAGGTTAATTATTTAAAGATTTTAGGTGGATTCATCACCTAGGAACTAATTCTTGATACTGATTGTTTTCTAATCGATCTTCTTTTTCTTTGTTCATTATTGCTTTCTACTTTATTTTATATTTTTAGTATTAATTTTAATTAAAAATTAGCACTCAATTCATAGATTAGCTAATAGGATACTGGTAATTACTAGTAGTCATCATCTTTATGAAATTCAACTTGTACTTACCTGTGTTAGCTAAAACTATGTCGTGAACTTCTGATTAATTCAAATATTGGCCTTAAGTTTAAACCAATCAAGTTTTTAGTTCTGCTGCTGGGGACATTGATATTAGAAAAACCTTAATTTTATTAATATATTCATTATTATTTTATTTTATTTTGCTTTATTCTTTTTTATTTTAAATCATTTTATTTGTTTAGTTTGTTTAATTATTTCTTTGTTTTTATAATTAGACTCCTAGTTAATTTATAACCTAGAGCAATTCTAAGAGGCTAACAAACGTAGATCTAAAAATTGAAAGGATCGTGCGTAATCTTTAGAGGACACTACTGTGTGATTTTGAACTAGACTGTCAAATAGAGGATTTGGAAGGTCAAGTAGATACGGAAGAATCAGACAATATGGCTGACTAACCATGAACCATGTTCGACTACGCTAGGCTAGACTTAGCTGGTGTAGAGTTCAACAATGTAAGATCGACTATCTAGGCAAATAACTTCGAGATCAAGCCAAGCATCACCCAGATGGTGCAACAGTCAGTATAATTCCAAAGATTCAGGGATGAAGACCCGAAGGTGCATATCTACCTTATTTTATCTATTTAGTATTAATTTTAATTAAAAATCAACACTCAATTCATAGACTAGATAATAGGATATCGATAATTACGAGTAGTCATTGTCTTTGTGGGATTCGAATTGTACTTGCCTGTGTTAGCTATAGCTATGATGTGCACTTATAGTTAATTAAAATATTGATCTTAAGTTTAGACCACAATTAAACATCCTGTATTCTAAATTTGGCTTTTAAGTTTGAGGTGGTTGGTGTGGAAATTCCTATGGAGGTTATTTTGATAAATAGTTAAGTATGAGGCCTTATTTTATGAAAGCAAAGAGCATTTAAGTCAATTGGACCTAGTACTTTCTTGGAGTGGAGAGAATAAATAGTTTCTATATCATTCTAATTGAATGGTCTAGATAAACAATCAACTTCCTGAGGAGAAATTTTATCTGATAATAGAATGTAGGAGTTGAATAGATGAATCGCTATTAATGGAAATACTAAGGGTATTGGTAAAGTAATTAAAATCTTTCTATTTGATTTCATTATGTGAAATAATCAATAAGCCATTCTCCTTTATAAAAGAGGTTATTTATTTTTAATTTCTTCTTTGAAGATCAAATTTATGGAAGAAGTTGGAATTCCCATCACCATCGTTAAGCCACTGATTCTTAGATCTTTCTTTCAGGATGGAAATATTATTTCTTATTCCCTCATTACCTAATTAATGCAATCTTTCTTATTCTTGAATGTGCTCATTATAAGAAGACCAGTAAAGAGAATTTTAGATGATGATAAATTCATCCTTGACATCAAAAATTGCTTGTATACTATTGTTATACTTCCTTTTACTAAGAATTTTAAGTTCATTCTTAATTTTTTAGAGTTTTCCCATACATATATACAACTTGTACCTTTGTACATCAATACATAGTTCCTTTAAGATAACTTCCTCAACCTCTTCCACTTAACTAAGAAAATTTTCAATCTGAAAGGAGAACCCCTCCTTTTTAAGTTAAGAAAATTTTATGCTAAGATAGGAGTGCGTTATGAGAATAATGAGTTATTAAATAAGGCTTTGCTTCTAAGAAAACTAGAGATCTAATGTGCATTAACCATTGCTCTATCTATTTTCCTCAAAAACCATCTCCCCTTCTATTTATTGCTTGATGTAAAGAATTGCCCTCTATTTTTATATCATTGACATTGATATAGTTGGCATATTCACTGAAGTCTTCACAGTAGTTCAAGAGACTAGCATTGCCTTTAATTTTTAAGGGGTATAATATAATACTAAAATCGCCTAATATAATCCAAGATGAACTATAGAGGCTCTTATATCCTATAGTTTGCTCTATAAGGAAGTCCTTTAGAATGCATGATTAAATGCATGGATGAACTTAATATGAAAATTGATGCTATAATGTTTCAATTTAACAAAAAAATGAATTAATTGGTCTCTCATGATTGTTTGATTCATTTACAACCTATTAGGATATAGTGTAACCAATATCCATTGATAATGATGATAATGGTGGTTAGGATAAATAAACCAATTTTTTCTTCCATAAAGTTCATGTTTTTATAATTGTTTTCCTTAAGCTTAATCTCTAAAAGACCAACAAAAAAGAGTTTAATGTTATATATATAATCCAATAATGCTTGTTTTTTATCGTGGCTATTAACCCCTCTACCATTTCATGAAAAGAATAAAGGGAGTTATTAATGTACTATTTTTCTTGCTTTTAGATTTCTTTCATGTCACCTTTAAAATCTTTGTTAGACTCTCCTAACTATTTACCAAGTATAAAGTTAATATGTCTCTTCACATTTGGTGAAGCATCCTCTATAAGAATATTAGTAGATGAATCTAGTTTACCTTGGTGATCAATATTGAAATCAAAGACATAACTCTTGTCTACTATTAACAAGCTCTCTTGCCTAATCATTTTATGAGTACTAGCAATTTTATGATGAATATCAAGGAATAAGATAATTTTTGTTAAAGGATCTCCTTAAAATTAATGTTTGAGGAGTGACATCCTTTCTCTCTTCCTTAGTCATTTTTCACTACTATGATGTCTTAGCATATTTGACTTCTCCTCTTTTTCACCCTTCTTATTGCTACTTTTTTATTTCCATCTATATGCATTAGCTTTTGAAATTCACTTATTATGTTTCCTTATAGTAAGGCATCAAGCTTTTTTATGTTGTGTAATATCTGCTCTCTTAGAGTAAGTTATTGAAACGTCATCCTCAGATAACTTATTGTCCTTATCTGTTTTGATTAATGGAATTATTTCATGAAGGCTCTGTTAGTTGTCAATAACGAGACAAATCCTTGCATAACTTACCCTCTTCATACCAATCATGGCCTCGTTTTAATACAATGGTTTTTTAATATAGATAGCTCGGTGACAAAGACCCTTAGTGATTTAATATTTTAAGGGAACATTATGGATATTTATTTATATAGGGATTTGAATTTGCTTAAAGTTCTGTAACTAAATTTCTAGCTTCCATTTTCAAATAAATAAGGGCTTGTTGTTAAAGTGTTATGGTGCTTTTTCTATGACTATCTAGACTTGACCTAATGAATTAAATTTGAAAAGGAACAAGTTATCCTTATTAACTAAGACTTCCATGAAACCATGCTACTTCTAATTCTTCTGAGCCTAAATGTTTATAATTAGGAAAAGAGGTATCCTGTTTAGGAAAAATTCAATCAACATACTATCCCATATAGACTCTCCTTCCTTCAAAATATCCACTATTAATGTCAAAATAAGTTTGCTATCAACCATAATTAGGGGAAATAAATTAAGCTTCAAGAATGGAGAAGAATTCGCTACAACTTGTAGCCAATAGTTAGTAGATTTACAAGAGGGTTTAGAGGTTGAAGGAGTCAAATATGATGGGAAGGTGAAGTAAGAGTAAGATGGGGTTTACAAGTGTAATTAGCATATAATGTGCATGAGCTAGAGGGGGAAAAGCCTTCAAAGATAAAGGCTTAAAGTTTAATATAATTCCAAGAAAGGAAATAAAGATATAAAGAGAGCACACAAAACCATGCCCTAGAGAAGAGAGAAATATAAGCTTCTCTTTATTCTCTTTCAAATATTAGTTTATAATTATTAAAATCATTTAAAAGAATACAAAAATGGTATAACCATTTAGCTTAACCTCTTTTACATTGCAAAATGGTAAATCTTTTTAAAACTCAAATAGGAGTCATTATAAGAAAATTACAAATTACCAATGGAAAAAAAATCCTGTAGTAAATTAGCGATAGAAATTGATTTTTCGTCATTAAAATTGTCAAAAAGATGATATTTTGTGATGAATAAAATATTCGTTGGTAAAGGTGGAGGGAAATTATCCTTACAATTTTGCCAATGGAATATGGTGACATAATAATAAAGGTCGTCATAAAAATAGGCGGCAATGGTAGACGACAAAAATAAGCTTTAGGGTGTATCGATGAAAGCAATGTCCATCGGTAAAATTTAAAATTAAACGTCATCGTTTGGGTCTTTGGCTTTAACGTTTTTAATCAAAAACACCAAATGATGTCATTTTCTTTTTAACTAAAACCTACCTGAAGCACCCCTTCCTCCCCTGAGACATTTTTTCTTTGTTTTCTTCTTTATCGCTGTCGTTCTTCTTTCTTTCATTATCCATCGTCTATCGTCCATGTCTTGCTCCCGTCCATCATGCATCATTTTTATTTAGGTCGAGGTTAGTCGTCTATGCTTTACTCTCAGGTTTGTTTTTTCTGCGATATATTTTTTTGTTAAATGCTTATATGAACATTGGTTTTGTTGATGTATGAAAAGGGTTTTTTGCATTGTTAAATGCTTATATGAACATTGGTTTTGAATGTGTTTATGTTGGTGAATAATGAAAAACTACATTGTTTTTGTTATTAGTTGGAGATCAATTCAGTTTACCTATGAATTGTTTGATGAAATGTCTTTTATGAATTTGGTTTGCCTATACTTGTCCAGCTCACATGAACCTTCCTTTGTCTCTTTTCATTTTCTTTTGCTCTCTCCCTCTCTCTCTCTTAATAAAGAAGGAGAATATGTGTATATAAATATAGTGTGAATTCGTGGACTAGCTTCTTTCGTCTACTTTTATAAGCCCCCATCATAACCTTTCTCTTTTATCTCCCCATTTTTGGGAAACTTTTTTTCTCTCTTCTCCTTATACTTTGATTATGGAGGAAGCTAATGGTACGTCTCTCTAGTTTAAATTAGTAAAGTTTCCGTCTTTTTTTTTGTTATCGTTCATGGGTCTCGCTCCAAATCTCTTTTAGTCTTCGTATTCTCAAGATGTTGCATCTTTACTGGATTTTTTAACTTATGGATCCATTTTCTTATCATTGTTTGTTGAAATCCAATTAAAAGATTTGTACTTCTTTTGAATTTATGGTGTTTTCTTATATCATATGGGTGTATATATTTATGCATGGTTTGTACTAATTACAAATAATTACATGAGTTGTGTTTATATCTGCTTGTTTGATTCTTTAAATGGAATTTATTTGGATCGTGTTGTGTAAGTTTAGGTCAATAGGTTTGGTTGTTATAACTCTTAAATTTTTACTAGGTATAGATGGATGTTTGTCATATCTTAAAGGTAGAAAAGTTATAATAATGTTCTTTTCATAATTTCCATCATGGGTCAATCATAGATTTGGCATTTTCTTGTTTCATCAAAAGATTTTCATAAAAACTAGGAGAAAGATATGACAAAATTTGTGACATCTTTTCAAAACCATCACTTATAAGACAATGAATCAAAATAAAGAGAATATCATATAATTTTTGATAAAATATGTCATAGAAGTGCTAAATTACAATTAACTTAGTCCGTCCTTATTTTACTTCTATTAAAATAAGTAAAATCAATAGGAACTAGGAAGTAGGAAACTTGATTTAGTTGACACTTAGCTATTTTGTTTATTACATATGGAAAGAAAGAACTAACATGAATTCTAATAAACAAAACAAGAATTTCTAAGAACTCTTACACAAGATAGTTCAATAGATAAGAGAAACTAAATGGATAAAAAAAATGAGTTCTCAACCAAAACTAAGCATCTAACTAAAACCTATATAACTACATCTTCATTCTTGATGGCAATTAATTTTAACAAACTATGCAACTCTAGACCTTTTATTTACTTTTGATTTTTCTATTAGAGAACTTGTTTTAATATTATTACCCTTTTGTACAGCTAGAATATCTAATTCTCTATAGGACTTGTTTAGATTAGATATTACAATTTATAAAAAACAAGCAAAAGGTGGGTTAATAAAAAAATCATTTTCTCCCAAAATAAGCAATAATATTTAGTTAATCCATCCTAACTAGCTTAGGTAAAATGTGATCCGTTAATAAATGTAGATGCATATTATGAGCCTTTAATAAATGATGGTTAGTTCAATCTCCTAATAGTTTTACTTTCCAAAGAAAAACCCAACCGTAGGAACTTTATAACATGTCATTTGGTATTCAAGACCTATGGCTAATTATAGGTGACTTTAATTGCACTTTGTGAAATACTAAATATGAGGGAGGGCTAGGAACTGTTTGAGAAATACTAAATATAAGGTGATTTGGTCTAAACATAGATAAGGGAAGTTCATTGATAAACCAGTTCATAAACTGTTTGAGAAACACACTCCCAAAACATCTTAGTATAAAGTCATATTGTTTAATGGTTACATTTGAAGAATATCCTTCTTATGTGTCTCACAATGCTTAATAAACTAAGTACATCTGACAGGGACATTATGGAATGCAACTTCTCATGTAGAGGAATGAGATGGAATAGTATAATAATTGAGGTTTCCTGTGTTTTACTCCCTAAGGACGATATTATGATTTTAAAACTAACAATATGCATAACTTTTTATGACAAATAGAAGGAAAGAAATTAAAGAAGATTTAAAGTAACGCAAATTGACATTGGAGCTTTCAAATCTAATACCTCGTTTAGAATAAAGGAAATATTAATAATCAACTTTAGTAAGACAAGATCCTCTAAGAGTTATAACCAGGTAGGGACTAAACTGAACAATTATTATTTAAAACCTTAATGGTTTGTAGCTTAATTTATATGCTTGTGGTTTATTCCCTAGCTTCATTTGTATATTGGGAATTTAGTAAGATCTATTACCTATTTGATCTCTTGATTGAACTTGTATAAGGCTATGCATATATTCTTTTATAATACAGTTCTTTTATCATAAAAGACTATTGCCTATAATACAATTATTTATAGTGCAATTCAAAACTTATCAAAAACTAGCTAATTGATTATTGTCTTTCTTGCAGGTCGTGTTCTGTGTTAAAGAGCCTTGATAATTGTTCAACCTCATCTGTCTTCTTTGTAGTTTACGATTATCCGTCTATTAAGGTAATTCATTCAACTAAGTAATTTATAATCTGATCAATTTTGTATTATTCTTTGTGAGTTAAAATATAGAGTCTATCTAAAAACAACATTACCTTATTGTGGTTATCTTGGTGTAATTAACTCTTGCATAAATATAATTAGAAAAATGTCATGCACTTTCTTCAATCTATTTAAATGAAAATGAAACAAAGTTTTTTTAATCCAATTTCATTGTTTGTTTGAATTAAAACTTATTATGTCAACTTCTAATGAGTTATCATTATGTAATTTCGGTCATTGTTGTTTGTCTTATGTCGTCTTCGATTGTCCATTAGTCCAAGTAAGTCGTCTAACTTCTGTTCATATTTTATGTTCTACTTTAATAGACTATACAAATTTGTGTTGTTCTTTAGAATGGTTATCTTGGTTTTGTATGTTGTTGTTTGGAATATTGTTAGAATGATTGATGGCTAGATGCATGAATTACATAAGTATTTACTGTGTGTCGAATGAGTTTGTATAATTATGGATGATTTGAGTCATAATGAACTCCTAGGATGATATATAAGCTAGAAACCCATGATGTAGCCCCCATGTAGGGGTGTTAATGGGCTGGGCTGGGCCAGGGCATTTCCGGAGTAGGTCAAAAATGGCCCGTGGCCTTAGGGGACCTGTCCAGGCCACGAGCAGCCTCTCAGGCCTCAATTGGCCCAGTCGTTTAATATATTTTTAAATTTTTATATATTTATTTTAAGAGAATTTGAAAAAGTTATAGTTGTATTTTTCTAAAATTCATAAATTATAAATTATAGCATAACCATTTATAGTAAAGTGTAAGATGAAATTACCTATAAATTATACAAAAATATTTATTTAAAATTAAAGATATAAAATGCGAACCAATATATATTTATTAAAAATATGTAGCAATGATAATGTTCTCATAATTATTCCCTACAAATAAGAGAATTTAATTTTAATTTTGTAATTTTAATATAACAATTAATTGTACTGTAAATGTAAAAAAGTTATTATCTAAGTACAATGAATTTATTTCAAATATTATTTTTAAGTGTTATTAAATTATTATATCTCTTTTAATATGATTTTAAAAAATAAGTTTATTAAGTTTATAATATAATATTTTCAAACTTTTAAATTTTTAATAAATTATGTACAAAACTCTTAATTGATGTAGTAGTTGTACTTTTAGTTATTGTTGATTTTTTTCACTTGCATAGTTGTATAAGTATTATTGTCTTTTCATATTATATCTATTATTAAATAATCATTGTAAAATTTTGCTGGAACCCCTCCCCGGGCGGGTCCAC
>JANQAP020719554.1:0-12935 GCA_026874005.2 Erythroxylum coriaceum | reverse complement strand
TCATAAAAGGCATTTTATCGAACACCTTATAGGCAATATGTATAATCTCAATCTAACCACAAATCAAGTGCATTTTTATATTATTTACCAACAACAACACATATAAACAACAAATAAACCAATAATTACACGAAAAAATTACAAACAACAACAATAATCAAGCAAGATTTCATCACCAAACACTCACGGTTAACACTAAAAACATTTTTTTTGGAGAAATAACACACCCATTAGAGAGCTTACCTCAAACGATGCACAATCAGTAAGAAAATAGTCAAAAAATGGTCGAAAAATGCAAGAGAGGGTGTCAGAAAACAGAGGGCAATCGTAAGGAGAGAAGAAGTAATTTGGGGGGGGGGGCACGAGTTAAAGGCGTTGAATCACTGACGGAATATATATTCCGTCAGTAATTTAGGGTTTACCTCGTCGTCTTTAACCAAACGACGAAGCAAATTATCGACATTTATTGACAGAATCTAAATTCTGTCGGTATTTGAATTTCCAAATTACTTCACCGCCTCGGTTACCGTTCTTTTTGCAACAGAAAAACTCAGTCCGTCAATACAATTGATGAAACGCACGTCATGTGTTTGTGTTAAAACTGATGAATAATCGAAGGAATACAGATTCCGTCGGTGATTCAGGTTTTACCTCCTCGTCTTCAACCAAATGACGATGTTTGGTTTAGCAAATAGCCGAAAGGTACCGATAGAATATAAATTCCGTCGGTATTTAAGTTTCCCAATTAGTTCATCACCTGTATAACCGCTTCTTGTTGCGGCAAAAACTCACCTTCCGTCGGTACAATTAATGAAAAGCTAACCATTTGGTCTGATAAACACGATGATTCACCGACGGAACACCAATGCCGTCGGTAAAGTTAATTAAACAAATACCGACGGAACACATTACGTCGGTATATAAAAGGGGCTGAAACACTTTTACTGACGGTATCTTCACCGTCAGTAATTGTGCGAAGCTAACTAATTGCAGGAGTAATTCCCGCAATTATTACCGATGGTGGTGTCTAATCTGTCGGTAAATTTTTGACAGAATTATATCCGTCGGTATCTATCCGAAGCAATTAAATTACGGGAACCGTTCTCGCAATTTTTTCCGACGCCGTAGGTTGTGTCGTAGCTATATGTCGTCAGAGATTTTGCGCAAAATTCTTTCCCTCCAATATTACAGATGGATATATAGTTCTGTCGCTATATATAAACAGTATAGTTTATTTACCGACGGACAGTAATTTTTCGTCGGTAAACAGCGTCGGTTTTCTGTCCGTCGAAAAATTTCCGCCGCTATTCCATGATTTTCTTGTAGTGAATAAATGAAATACAACTTACCATGTGTAAATTGGGTGATTGAACATTGGAATTTAAGATTGAGCATAATGCATTCCAAAGAAAACTTACATGTACATAAACGATTTGTATGTATATTCATTACTCATATGTGTATAGTATGATTATGCAAGTATGATTTTGATACCCTTCTAATGGTGATAAGCCATGAATTGCATGTATGAATGCAAATATAGATTTTATGACTTGAAATATATATCATATGATTTGTTAATATATGAATTGTGAAATTTGCAAATGGTTAAAGGAAATGTTATAGTGCTTACTCTACTGTCTTGGATGTAGATAGATATGCATGCCTATAGGGTTACCGTGTAGCTGTTACAGTTTGACACCATCAGTATCCACAGTTCGATACCTTCAGGTATCCACGGTTTGATACCTTCGGGTATTCACAGTTTGATACCTTCAGGTATCCACAGCTTGATATCTTCAGATATCCACAACACCTGTTATCCACACCCACAAAAAATGTGTAGGCTTAACATAGAAAGGAAACTTAACAGTCATAAATAAGAAATGCAGCATGACAACATTAATAATTGGTATTGATGAGCATTTGTATTGGTTGTAATAATGAATTGTAATGATGTGCAATTATATAGATAATTTGTATCATATCAATATTTGGTTTACAAATGTGCATTTTCGGTATATAGATAATATGTTGAAGCATATTTGCATTATGTACTTTGCTTAAGTATGCCATCATTGTTTACATGAGCAATGAATATCAATGTTTGGTTTATAAGTGTGAATTTATGGTATATGAGTTATGGTATTTTTAAATGTGTGTGCTTGTCAGATGACTACTGTGAGTGGTCATCTAAACTAAGTGTTTTCCCCACTAAGCTTTCAAGCTTAACACAAGTTTTAATCCGTGTAGATCCAAGTCATAGGAGTGAGGTACAGGGAACATCTACAGGGACCAAGGCCAACAGATAGACAAAAATGTCCTTTTAAAATGTGTTTTTAGTTATAGATGATTGCATATATAATAAAAAAGGAAATTGTATGTGTTCTTTTAGATTACCATGTAAATGTAAAGATGTTTTACTAATATTAAATAATATTGTTAAGCATTGGGGAGTTTTAATTTGTATATGTATAACATTGAATCTAATTGTTTACCTTGAATACGTGTACAAGAATTTGGTTGTTATCTGTGTGGATGGTTATAGGTTCTGTGTAGGGGGTGTTACATATAATGTCAAAATGCCTTTGACAAAGCCGAAAACAAAAAGTGTTCAACCAAAGAACTTTTCATTTTTTGGTGCATGGATCATAGTGTCCAAGTTTGCACCTCCAAACATATTTTTAATGTAATTACTATTTCTTTACGAAAGAGAAGCAATAATTTAGGTATGGGGTACTTGGTCCCAGCCATTGCGTAGTATTATAATGTTAATTGCAATGGACTTATTGTCCATTGTTTTGAATTTCTTAACCATTGCCATTTGACGCGAGCTAAGATCTTGAAGGTTCATAATATGGAACTTCAAGATATCAATGCTAAATCTCATGTTAAGATCAGGGTGGGATAGGCCAGTTCGAGCTCGTCATCGTCGTAGTAGAAAGAGGACTCAACCAGTAAGGAGTCAGAAGAGGAAGAATAAACAAGATGGGAGAAGGTAATGGAGGTTGTCTCAAACACTAACAGAGTCAGTTTGGAAAATGCCAACATGTTGAAGGAGATGGATAGAGAACAAAGATGCTAGAGCCGAGAAATACTTCATATTCGCAGATATTTCAAGGCTCAAGGTGTTTAACTTCCACCACCATCACCATCACCAACTCGGTCACCATGACAAGTTCTACACTCTAACCCTTGTCTTTTAATTTATTGTTATTTTCAATTGCTCTTATGTTTCTTTTGATTAGTTATTTTCGTTTCGACCTTTTGTATTATTGTTTGTCCTTCTCATAATGAGGACAATGTGTTGTCCAAGTATGGGAAGGGTTATATGCACTATATGTTTTTATTTGAATGTGAATTTTGCATGCTACTTTGTTTAAGTTTACATGATGTGATTTGTGTGAATGTGTCAATGGCTAGGACTTAACGAAGTGGATTTAACTGTGAACATAGTCTTTTAGGTTACAAAGATTTATTAACTCATGAAATTAGTGACCTAAGTTACTTTGGTTAACTATAAATGTTAACTAGGATATGATGTTAGTTTATTCACCCTAGGAATTTGTCACATTCATTTGTAATTTTGGGCCGATCAAATAAGTAGCATCAATAATACCTTTTCATGAGAATTACTTCCTAAAGAAATGAGGTAGACAATAATATATATATATATATATATATATATATATATATATATATATAAAGTGTGTAAATCATAACCAAATAACTATTTCGCTGGCCTTCGAGTTATGAATAAAGCTAGTAGTCAGTTGAGAATATGATGTAGCTGAGTAATCGAGGGGCTTTCATCACAAATTTTTATCTTCCCGTTAAAAGGCTATAGTGACATTCCAACCAAGCCACTTAATAAAAACATAACCTAGTTAAGGAACCGGATCGATATTCATCACAAATATTTGCCTCCGTGTTAAAAAGCTAGGTTCATGTCAATCAAAATTGACAAAAATAGTATTTTGTCTAATAAGCCTACTAATCTCTGTGAATAACTTGAATTTTCATGAAAACTTACTTAGGGATAGATATAATTTTGATTGACTAAATAATTATCAATGTGTGTGCAAATGATAGGATGTGCATATATGAGGGTTGGTTATAATTGTTAGAATGTAATTTTATCTCTTTTTAATGAATTCCAAATATTGATGTAGCTTCTTTTAAGTTTGTTGAAAAAAAAGAAAAAAAGAAAAAGGAAAGAGAAAAGCGCAAGAAAAATAAAAAGAAAAGAAAAGAAAGAAAAATATGTATAAATAAAAGTATCAAAGAGGAAATGCAATTGTTTTGAAAAATTATTTATGATTAATTTTTCTGCCTAAAGTTGTATAGAAAGGGTTAGTTGATTACGATGTGAATGAGGGGAGATGCAGTTTTCAAGGGTCACTCCTTATAGCCAGAAAGTACTGTTTATGATCAACTTTTGTGAGTGATTTATACTTCATGTGGTTTATGGTGTGAAGTGTTTTAGTTTGTGACTTTGATTTTATTGTTTTCCTCGAGGACGTCAAAAGTGAGTGTGGGGGAAAAGTCATAAGCCAAGAGGAGACTGAAGAATTCAAAATCCAGAGCACTAACAACAAAAGGAAGTTTGCTGGGAAAAAGGGGAAACAAAATAATAAAACAAAGGGGATTCACCCCAAAATGGTAGTCCTAGTTTGGAATACTAGAAGGCTAATGACCCTCTCAAAAGGGCATTGGTCAAAGAGGTTGTAAAGGATAAGAAACCTTGTGTAGTAGGGCTTCTTAAAACCAAAATAAAAAAAACCACCCACAGATACTTTTTGGTTCTAAGTTTTTGGTGTAAATTGGAACGTTATCACAAACCATAATTTTCACTATAATGGTAGAATTATTTGCCTATATAATATTGACATGATGGAAGTTCAGGTAGTGGAGGACAGTGACCAGTATATTCAGCTCAAATGTCAAATGAAAGATATGATGCATAGTTTTGATTTAACACTAATCTATACTTCTAATTTTGGTTTTCAAATGAACAAGCTTTGGTTGGATTTGCAAAGCATACAATTGAGAACCTGGCCCCCTTAGCTTGTTTTAGGAGACTTCAATTGTTCTTTAATCTCAGCAGAAGTTGAAGTTGGAAAGAAGTACACACTCAGGCTTAGCAAAGTGGTCTCCAATTTTCTAACTAAGATATATCTAGTAAACTTAGCTCAATAGTAAGATTGTTTACTTGGAAACATAATCAATAGGGAAGTATGCTTATAATGAAGAAATTAGATAGGTCATTGGTCAATTCAACTGGCTAAATTAGTTTCCAAACTCCTATGTTCATTTTGGAGAGAAGTTGATATTTGATCACTCCTATATGCTGATCCAAAGGATTGTTGATAGTAGGAAAGTTAGGGGCCCACTTTCGATTCTTCAGTTACATCACTCAAATGGAAGATTTGTTAAAGTAGTCTACAGATGTTGGAATTAGGATATAGAGGGTTTTAAATAATACCAATTGATGCAGAAATTAAATTTGGTAAAAGTTGCTCTTAAAAACCTCATGCTAGGAAGAACATAGAATCTAATATCTCTCAATGAGAAATTAATTCAAGCTCAAAATACTTCTACAACTATCCTTATAACGCAGGATTAAGATCGATAGAAATACAAAGCTTACAAGAATATCAAGAGGCTCTCAAACTTAATAATTTAATTATTAACCAAAAAGCTAGACTAAATTGGATGAAGGATGGAGATTCCAATACAAGGTTCTTTCACTCCAACTTACTTACTAGACAAATTGTGAACAAAATCTCAGTATTACAAGACAATTGTGGATTGGAATACTCGGATCAAGATAGCTTACAAGAGCTAGCAAGAAGCTACTATATACAACTGATGGGTTCTAATGATTCTGCTCCACCAAGCTCTAATGTATAGACTATTCTATGATCAAGGAATTAAAGAAGTTGTGGTTACCCCAATTACAAAACAAGATGTCAAAAGAATCCTCTTTAGTTATCATCCTTCAAAGTTTTCAGGGCTAGATGGTTTCTCTCCATGGTTCTTCCAAAAACTATGGGGTATTACAGGTAAGCTTTTTACTAAAGAGGTTTTTGAATTCTTTGCATCATAAAAAATGCTCCAAGAATTAAACCATACATACATCTGCTTGGTCCCTAAGAAACATAACGCTTAGAGAATGGAAGATTTTATATCAATGTCATGTTGCAACACTACATACAAAGTGATTGCGAAGCTACTAGTTGAAATATTAAAAATTGTTATTAGTGGAATTATTAACTTAGCCTAAGGGGCTTTCATTTTAGACAGTAATATAGGAGATAACATATTGCTATTACGAAAACTAACAAAGAAGTACAATTTAGGTAAAAAAATTCAAAAGTTTCCTATTAAAAGTTGATTTTTACAAAGCATTCGATATAGTTAGTTAGGGGTTTATTAGATTATGTCTTGTAGCAATCTAGTTGCCCCACATATTTGTGAATTGGATAATGACATGCATTCAATCCACCACTCTAAGTTCGCTAATGAATGAATTCCCCACTAGGCCTTTCAAAAATACAAGGGGCAATAGGAAAGGGGACTCATTATCCTCCTACTTTTCACCCTTTTAATGGAAGATTTATCAAGGCTACTGAGCAAGTTGTTCTTTTGCAATGGGGGTTTTCTATATCATTACAAATGCAATGCTATCAACCTAACCCATCTTATGCTCCTAAGTGGATCTGATCCTCACTCTATAACTATATTGTTACAAGTTTTGGGAATGTTTATCAAGTGGTTAGGATTAAAGCATAACACTAAAAGAGGTAGCCTTTTTATATCATCATATCTAAGGAATCAAGCATAAATAAGTGATACTATTAGATTGAATGTACATCCTATTCCATTCAAATATCTTTGAGTACCAATCACAACTTCAAAGCCAAAAATCAATTATTGTTTGCCTATCATTGAAAAGAACAAAACTAGAGTGAATGCTTTTTTTTTCTTATGCTACCAGGTTAACTCTCATCATCTCACTCCTTCACAGTTTATATTTACATTGGACAACACACATTTCAATACCAAGAAAGATTACAAAGGAGATTTCCTCTAGAAATGCAAAACTAAAAATGATAAAAATACAAAGATAAAAAAGAGTGAAGTTGTTATCCCAAAGAAGCAAGGAGGGCTTGGGATGATTCTATCTCAAATATGCAAAAAGTATTGATGTGTAAGAGACTTTGGAGACTATACACTAACCATAAAGCACTTTGGATTAATGGATTCATGTATATCACCTTAGAAGTAAGAATTTCTGGCAGTTTTCTTTTATAAGAGAGTTCTCCTGGATCATTAATCAGCTAATGAAGATGAGACATATGGTTTATCACTGGACTAAACAAAAGATTGAAAATGGAGAAAAAACTTAAGTTTGGTTTGATAATTGGCTAAACTCAAGCCTCATCATGCATAATCCAAAGATTTACCATTTAAAGAATAGAATCCCATCAACCTCAAAGTTTCCTCATTAATCTACAATGGTGAATGGAGTGGAAATTTTTTAGGCTTTATTTCTCTAGTAGAAAACTTCCCTCAACTGAATGATATGGAAAAGGAAATTGAAATCAACTGGACCCTTAATCCAAATGGTGAATTCTCAAATCAATCCTACTATAAAATTCTTAACAACAAATCTTTGATAGCCCCTTCGTATAATCTACTATCAAAAAATGCTTTAAATCCTAACGCCTCTCTAAAAGTTAGTGGCATGGCATCATTTATTCTATTTGTGTACTATGTAAGATGGCAGTGGAAGATCGATATTATCTTTTTTTTTTTTACAGTTTCTCTAAAGCTGTTTGGAGCAAGATCCTACATATGATTGCAAAAGACAACTACATGTGTGAATGGGAGCAAACACTAAGCTAGTTCATAAGACACTCTCAATATGGAATGTCCAATGGAATACTAATCAAAACAGTTTTCACCATAACAATTTACACTCCTCAGAAAGAAAGAAACAGTAAATTGTTTAAGAACGTTGAAGAGGGAAAATATCAACTAGTTGACAAGACAATTAACTGGATTAGATTAGTTATCACCGCTAACAGCGCACAGGATAAACTCTCTTTAGAGATGAAGGATAGATGGAAACTATAATCTACATGTAATATTGGTCTATAACTGCCATGTTTTGTAATGTTTTACTTCTTATAAACTTCTAATCATCTTGTAATTGAATGAAACCTTAATAGCTTAGAACTCATTGTAATGATGTATTAGCTACATGATAGTCTGTCGTTAACTACCAAATAATAAATTACTAACTACCAAACTATGCAGTAAATGGAGAGCTAGGGTCAAACCACAGAGAGTTGGGATGCAAATGTTATTTCTAATGTTGCAACCAAAAGAAAACAAACACCCTGAAATGATGAAAATGAAAGAACTAAGATGCAATAAATGTAAAAAAAAAAGACAAATATAAAGCAAATTTAGAAAAGACTAATAACAATGGTAAAGAAGCGGGTTGGGGATATCTTTGGGATTCCGGGATGTTCATTGATCTTTGAATCTAATTAAAAAGTACTCTTATCATGGTATTAGTCTATGGACCCGATTAAGCTCTCGAACTCTTAAGTTCTCTAAAGTAGGCAAAACTAATGAGCTATAGAAATGCCCCGATCTCCACTATAACCTAGAATAGGCTCTCTAGGTTAAATAGTGAAGACACATTAGGTACTAGGAAACAACTAACTTAGGCCTGCTACTCATAAGCTCGGAAGGTGTAACCTAAAGGTATGGGATCCTTGATTAGTTGATTAAGTATCATGACAAATTCAACTATCCTATGTTACTTCCGGGAATCACTATGGACTATTACATATCACACGCTCAACCGTAGCCTTTGGATTAGAAAGTTACCTAAAGGGTTGATCAAGCCTATTAGCATTTATCCTAAATCCTAAACCAACCTAGACCTACAAGCACCAATTCAAGACAAGTTCAGCTCGATTCTCAGAATTTCCATCCTTTCATCCTTATAATATCTCCAAACCCTAAGTAGTCTAGCCACACATGTTCATATTAAGCAAAATAGACATTAAATAAATAAAACTCATACTTAATTAAATAAAACCAAGGCTAGAAACTATAAACAAAGTTATAAAAACCAAAATTCAACACTAACTTAATATAAATCAAAACTCTATATGATAACAAATAACTAATCATAACCCAAATTACAAAATCTAAACAAATTACATCAAAATAAAAATTCCAGCACACATAACTTGCACAAAAACCCAAATTAGTTGATCATAAACCTAAGAACATGCATAAATCCTAACTATTGAGCACAAATTAATCAAAAGCATCACAAATAAGCAAAAACTCATAACATAAACCATTAAACATTCAAATACCCCATAAAATCAGATCCGAAAAAAATCACGTAAATAAACTCAAACAACCAAGATTAAAGCTGGAAAATTGAAGGAATAAACATCCATTGATATAATATAAAGATTGCTTACAAAATCCATAAATTTCAACTATAAAATCCAGCAGACATTCATTGTAGAACTTGTAAAAATAAGATTAGCGGTAAGAAAGCTTTAAACTAATGGAATGAATATGAAAATAAAGCATAGAAATTGAAAGAGAATGGCTAAGCTTATGGAAAGTAATGAATGAACAAAAGACTATAGCTAACAACCAATGAAAAAAACTAAGGCAAATGGAGTAAAAAAAAACGTTGCAGCCGTCTCTACGGTGGAGAGCATCGCCAAGCTGCCACCTTGCCAAGAAAGTGTTGAAGCCGTAACAAATATTTCTCTGCTTCTTGCCCCTCTAAGAATAACCCCCAACCGAAGACCCTATTTGCTAGCGCCTCTCTCTCTACTGTTCTATTTGATTTGACGAATTAATATGCTGGTCCATCTACAATACTATCCACACCCCTTTAAACCCTCATCTATTCCGCTACTGTTCTGTTATGATTTTATGAATTAATATTCGGTCCATCTACAGTGTTGTTTTGTTAAAACCCTACGCAAAATATGAAACGCAGACGTAGACACGCAGACGTCGTCTGCGTTTTTATGCTCCTTGATCCACCTGCTGTATGCGTTTTGTCCTCACACCATGGCTATGCGTCTACTTTTCGGTGCTCCATGAACTTGCGCTTTTGTCTTTTTTGGTTGGTGCATGACACACGATGTTCACGTGAAACAGTGTTTATGCTGTTTGCATGAACAGTGTTTATGCTGTTTATCGTTTACGTTGGTTGCGTGAACAACGTAAACCTGCTGCTTCCCTTGGCTGTCGTTTTCTTCTGGCGTGGACTGCTCCTTCCTTGGCTGTGCTGCGTTTTCCTCCTTCATCTGCTGTCGTTTTGATACTTTCCTTTATCCATTAAACTCTACCATCCATCATTCTTTGTTGTGCTGCCATTAATTCACGTTCTTGCATGCAAAAACATGCACGTGAGTGATGATTTTTTGCTTCCTACGCACGTGAGTGATGATTAAATATGTTGTCAATTAAATCCTTATCTTGCATGGATGTCGTGAGTGGGTGATTCTTCTTCCTTTTAGCATATATTTATGTTCAATCCTTTAATCTATATGTAAAACAAAAATGAACACAAGTTGAGTATTTAAACACAACAATAGAATTGAAAAGACATTAAAATGTATAAGAAATTATAAGATAATTCAATTCTATCACTTCACCTATAGTTAATACAATTTACTCAATTTTCAAAAAAATATTGTAATATTTTTTTAAAAGGTTAATCTTAATGATATACTATAATTAAGACTATGTAAATTATTTTTATTCCAAAAAATAAATAAATCTGCATTTGTAATAAAAAGTTCAAATCGCTTGACCAATGTGTTATCCTAAGATTTTTTAATTTGCTTGTTAACGGGGAATCGAAAACTTTCAAGGTATTAAGAGTTTGGAAGAAGAAGACTTTTTGTCTCTTCATTTATTAACATTTGCAAGGAGAATCTTATCAAAAAGAAAAGAAATTTCAACATCACTTGAAATGCGAATTGCTTAATCTTACTTTTGCTTATAGTATACCATTGTTATGTAGGGCAATGTGGAATTAATTACGATTATTCTCATCTCACTTTAAACTTTTCAAAAGGCTTTTAAGTTTCACCATTAACAAGAGCAAGATTAACCTCAATGCTTTAATAAGAATTAATGACATAACAATTGAGATTACTAGGATCTCAAGATTTTCTCTAATTCAACCTCCCTTTAGATACTTAGGAGTATCAATTATAACATCAAGACTTACCTATAAAGACTACCAATCATTGTTCGTTACCAATCATTATTCGTTACAATTTATGAAATAATTAGAAATTGTTGCAATAGATTCTTAATATTCTATGGAGGTTACAACTAATCATTTACATTCTTTACAACTTGTAGATAAGTTGGTGTTCCCATATTTTCCTACCTATCAAACTGAATAAAGCCACTTAGATGTTCTTTTAAAAAAATTATGTTTTAAAAATTAGAATGTGGTTTCTCATGAGAAGTTTAATTGAACAAAAGGTTTGCAAAACTAAAGACTAAAGTAGACAAGGAATTAAAGCCACCAGAGCAATGAATAAAGTACTATTGGTAAAGAGATGTTGGATGCTTTGTGATGATTGAGAATTTCTCCAAAGGTTAGATTTTTAAAAAAGAATTTAAGAAAAAAACTAATACCTTGTGGATAAAACTATAATTGCCCTTAAGATAAAAACATAGCATAAATGAAGATTTGAAGCAAATTAGAGATATATGGTTATATCTATGCTCGTGTAAGTCTCTCATATTGTGCAAAATATTAAATTCTATAGATTTTAGAATATACACGGTCTAATAAATGCCCGTGTATTAGACCATTATACCCCAAAATTTTAATAATTATTATAAAAGGATGTGAGTGAAGGACAATTGAAATGAGCAGACTTTCTTAGTCCATTCAAGACGTGAAGAATTTTCAGAAGGGACGATATTGATCCAAAGATATGGATAACACAAAAAATCATCAAAAGATCCAATAGATTATAACATTAAATTTCAAATTTGTAAAAACATTCAATAGAAGAGAGAGAGATTTAGAATTATGAACTCTTTGTTTCTATTCGTTTTACTTCCTGTTTATTTTGATTTCATTTTCTATAATGTGTAACTAAATGCTTTTTAGTGTCTAAGTATGACGAACCCTAGTTTGTGGTACAATATGCTTTGATTCTTTTATTTAATTTAATTGTTTTGATTGATCTATGGTGATTCAATTATGTACTTTATATATGTTCTAATAGATCTGAAATATTAGTACATAATTTGATTTCATAGTACAGAGATTGAAAAATCCTATATATTAATAGATCTACCATAATTGAAATGAGTTGATTGCAAACCTAGAGATTGGACAATATAAATCCTTAGATTAAGGTCAAACCTAATAGTGGAATTCACAATTTGATAAAGCAATCCTAGAAATTTTAACTTGAATTATTTCGATTAATAAACCTATGGATTAGTTGTTAGCAGTCTCTAGAGAGTTACTAATGTAAGATAAGAAAGTTGTTAGCAGTCTCGAGAGAGTTACTAATGTAAGATAAGAATTTTCATGATCCAATAGTTAATAAATCAATTGCATGATAAAAGGTTAATTATGTAATGGTTTTAAGGGGATTCATTACATAGACACTAATTCTTGATATTGGTTGTTTTCTACGTAACTTTCTTTGTTTATGTGTTCATTATTGATCGTAGGTTTTCAATATGAAAAAGCTTTAATAATTTAACCTTGATATTTCGCAAGTGCACGAGTCGTTCATGTCGGGCCTCGTTTTCGGAGCCCGACTATCGCATTCGGATACCAATATTTTTACACAACCATTTGCATTCAAACTAACCCCTTTTTGGCTCAT
>JANQAP020717554.1:0-12949 GCA_026874005.2 Erythroxylum coriaceum | reverse complement strand
GATCCACATTTAGTGACTATTTTTTAAAATCGTCACCAAATGTGAATCATTTGGTGATGATTTTCGAACATAGTCACTAAATGTGGATCCTTTGGTGACGATTTTCTAAATCGTCGCTAAAGGCGTACTTTTAGTGACGATTTTCAAAACCATCACCAAATGGTTTCTTTTAGCGACGATTTTTAAAATGTAGCAAAAAAAAACGTAGCTAAATGTTTACCTTGTTGTAGTGCGGGATTCAGCGATCATTAGGGCGACGATTATTTTTCGTCGCAAATTAATATTTGCGATGATTTTTTAATATTTAGCGACATTTTGTTTCGTCGCCAATAGCCTTATCTATTGCAGTGAGATGTCAATTTACATTTTATTCCCATGATGTTGAATTTATTCAAACTTCTAGTTTCTGTGATTTTTTATGATTTTAATTTAGAGTTTTTACCTGCATTAAGTGATTGATTTTTTAATGTGAATTTTCTCTAGATTGAGGTTTTACTGGGAATGACCAAAAACTTTGATGAAATGATGGCGGTTGTTACTGAAGAGAGGGAACTTATGGAGCACGAAGTTGAAAAATGACCATTTACTTGCCTATTTTGTTCTGTTTTATATGTGTCTTTAGCGACCAATGAACTTTATTACTTATATTCTTCAATTTTGTCTTCACTAGGTGAACACATTTTAAATTTTTTTGCTCATTATTTGTGGAAATTAATGATGCTAGGAACATATTAATCGAATGAATTTATATTCAATTTTCTTTTGGTGGTAGTTTCACCTTCATTTTGGTGCTTATAAGGACAAAGTACAAAATATTGTCATGAATGCAAATGTTTTGACCTTTTCTATGTTTTTTTCTAGCATTCTATATATTTGATTCAGATTAGAGTAGGAAAGGCCTCTATTAACTGGAAATAATTTATTGGAACTTCTAAGTTTATAAAACCAACCCTCCTTTTTTTGTTTTGGTGTAAAGAGTCGACTAAATTGTGTTAAAGTTTCAATCTTTCATTTTCAACTATTTCACAGAGCAAGGCAAGAAAGGGGAATAAAAATTCTAATATACAAAGAATTGTCAATGACAGATGTTCTACTTTCATAATAAAAGAAATCACTTTGTTTAACTCAATAAACTAATTCTTGAACAAAAGATATATTGGTGCAGGATAACTTCGTTTGTTTCTTCTTCCTCCTGAAAGGCCTAGTCGAGTTAGAGGTATAGCTTGTCCAGTAATCAGTTCCCACTTTTTAAGTCCTATGAATTTTCCTCCTCAACAATCAGTGTACTCTTGCATGCCTCATAGCACATGAAAGAAATTCCAGCAGCAGGGACCAACTTCATACAGCTTGGACCAATCCTCTGTACAGACCTGGTAGTCCTTCATTCTCAAGAATGCTGATAAGAGCATGAAGCATATTCTGGTACTACCTCCTATTGAGTGCCCCAGCCTGCATGTGATTTTGACCAACCTCAAGTGGGAAAGATGCAGTGCTTCAGATTGCACTAGTTGCTGATCTAATAAGAAGAGACATGGCAATCCCAACTTTCTCTTTTTTGAATGCCTTTTGGTACGGTTTTCCTACAGTATCGTCAGCAAAGTAATTAGCTGTTGCATAAGGAATAACAACGTGAAATCCTTCAAGGTATTCTTATCCATTAACTTGGATATCAATTCAGTAAGCATAGAAACATTATGCAGAGGCCTCAAATAACTAGAAAAGGAAAACTTATCAGAAATGTTAAGTTCAGTAGTATGCAAACCTCGATAGCTTTGCTAGGAGCAACTGGGATGACATTAACCAAATTCTCTCAACGGGTAAAGTTGGTTTAGGCATTGATGTAACGCACGACTGTGCATGCTTCATTAATTTTTGAAGAACAGGAGAGAGGAGAGAGGAGAGAGCAAATACGGTTGGTTTACGGCTTGGCTAATAAGACAGAAGAGTAGAAGAGTAAGTGAATCTTTAAAATTTAACAAATAACGATATCGTTTTTATCTTAGAGAGAATAAGACAAGGTTAAATTGGACAGAAGATCTCAACTCCCTTTTAAGACCTATGGACCTTTTAATTGGACTTCTGATGCTCAATCCTTATCCTCTCCAAAAAAACTCATCTATTGCACGTTTCATGTCACAATCTTAATGTTTTAAGAATACCTATTTACCTTTAATTTAATTAAGGTAAATGACACGTATACCCTATGCAATATTAAAAATTAGCAACTGAAATGTGGAGCGGGAAGAATTTAGAGTCGTCAATTATGATCGACCAAGTCCTCTTGAAAGGACATGTTAAATGTGGAAAGATGCCTCTTGGGCCGTTGATTGTATTTGTGTACTAGAATTTCCATCTTGATAGAGTAATATGCACGGAGGGTTGTAAGTAGTAATTCGGTTATACAGTAGTATTGCAATTCCAGCTATCTGGCAGTCCCATTATTTAGAGTTTCCTGTAACCATGAAATAAAAATATTTGAATTTTAAAAGGTAATTTCTACCATTGCTCATGGCTCTCCTCGAATCCAAATTGGTGTAATATAATTTTAATTTAGACTTAAAGAGAACTAAAGCTCAAAATAATTAATGAAAAAATTAATTAATAGTTTCTTTATATAATTTTATAAACGCTTTCACTTCTCTTCTTCTTAGGTGATTATGATATCTATTTCTTACATTAATTTCTATTTCTTAAATTAGTTACATAATTTAATAAAATATAATAAAATATATTATTACCGAAATTGATTTATTATTTTATTGATTTATTACATGTATATATTATTACTTATTTTTAATATAATATTAATTAATTAATTAATTGTTAACAGTATTGTTGTATCATATTTTATCAAATACATAATAATACGTTTATTAATTTAATTTGATGATAAATCTTCATCAAATTTTATTTACTATGTAATAATGTTTAGTAAATAAGATGCTTAATTTCTCATTTTTATTTATTATCCAGCAATATTAATAAGATACTTAATTCTCTAAAGAAATTTTATTTATAATAAATTTCATATTATTTTTTTAATAGATAAAATTATTACTAATATATCAATTTATATTGATTAAATAATATAGTATTTACATTTTATTAATAATCGAGGATATATTTATTAGCTTAACATAATAATAAAATCATTTGGTGTGTATATATAAAATTAAGATAATGTAAGCTTAGATTATATCACAAGCAACAAAAATATTTAAAATACAAAATAAAATTTTATTTTATAACTAAGATTGTCGTTATAAATTATAAGATTCTATTAATTATCTTTGTATTCTAAACAAGTTCAATCATATTTATAAGTTTTAAAATTTTAGATAGATCAATAACTTTAAAAATGAGAGAAGCTAAGTTTATCATGTCGAGTAAATTATATTTAAGTATGCCTAATTAGAAGCAATTGTGTTAATTTAAATGAACTAAATTTAATACTAAAAGTGATTTTTATTTAACAGAGTTACATATTATCTAACTCATTTAATATTCAATTTTTTGAGTGAATATAGTTGCAAGAGATCATAAGACAACTTATGTTGTAATCGAATTGTTGATATTGATTTAGAACAACAGATTAACACCAAATAACACTTAACAAAAGTAAGAATTTTAAACACAAGTACAAAGTAAAAGGGACACAGGAACTTATGAGGAAAATCTTAACATAGGGAAAACCTCGGGCAGCAAGCCAAAAAAAATCTTCACTATAGAGGAAGAGTACAAAAGCTCTTTTACAAATAGGGTGGCTAAACACTTGTATTACTAGTCTCCATCAAGTAGTAACTTATATTTTAAAAGCCACCACTAGACTCCTTATATAGGAGTTAAAGATAAAAGGCTTATGTTATCTAGCCAACATGGGACAAGGACTATATGTAGAAGAGACCAAAGACTTAAGGCCTATTTTCACAAACAATGTGGGATAAAGGCTAACATACAAAATTGAGGTAAACATAACAATCTCCACCTTGTATCAATTTTGTTGCAAACAAACAATTCTCCACCTTGAAACGAAATTGAGCAGACTAAATTGTAACCTCCCTCTTCAAACTTCATGGCCGCCTACAAAGTGAATGATACTCAAGAAACAAGATTAACTAAGTCTAAGCAGTGTTGAAACTTGGATCCAGGAAGAGTCTTTGTCATCATATTAGCAGCATTATCTAGCGTATTAATCTTCATAACCATAATATCACCTTTTGCAATGACTTCTCGAACAAAGTGATATTTGACATCAACGTGTTTAGTGCGCTCGTGGAACATGTTATCTTTTGTTAAGAAAATAACACTCTGAATATCACAATATATCTCCAATCTACTATCATCTTGAGTCAGCCCTGCATACATACTTCTCAGCCAAATTGTTTCCTTCATTGCTTCAGTGATTACCATATATTCAGCTTCTATAGTTGAAAGAGCTATTGTAGCTTACAAACAGGCTTTCCAACTTATAGTAGAACCACCAAAAGTAAAAATGTATCCAGAAATGGACCGTTGAGTATCAAGATCACCCCCAAAATCTGAATCTACATATCCAACCAATCTAGCTATAGAATTTTCAAACTCAAGATAAGTTGTAGACGTACCTTTGAGATAACTTAATATCCACTTGACTGCCTGCCAATGCTCCTTCCTTGGATTAGCCATGTAATGACTTAATATGCTAACGACACGTGCTATGTCGAGGCGTGTGCAAACCATCACATACATAATGCTCCCAACAACACTAGCATATAGTGTCATCTCCATTTTCTCAATTTCTTCATCTGAGGTCAGACATTGTCGTGACGATAACTTGAAGTGTGCAGCAAGAGGTCTAGTAACTGGTTTGGCTTTGCACATACCAAACCTCCCTAGAACTTTGTATACATAACCCTCCTGAGAAAGATAAAGCTTCTTAGCCTTATGATCACGCCTGATCTCCATACCTAAGATGCGTTTTGCTGCACCTAAATCTTTCATTTCAAAATTTCCATTTAATTGTGCCTTAATCTTGACAATTTCTGACTTGCTCCTGGCTGCGATGAGCATGTCATCCATATAAAGTAGTAAATACATGAAGGAACCATCGCTGACTGATCTTATGTAAACACAAGAGTCATAATTGCTTCTCCTAAAACCAATATTTTAAAAAAACATATCAAAACGTTTATACCACTGTCGAGGTGATTGCTTGAGACCATACGACTTCTGGAGTTTACAAACATGGTCCTCCTTGCCCTCAACCTGAAAACCTTCGAGTTACAGCATGTAAATTTCTTCTCTTAAATCACCATGCAAGAATGCTTTTTTAAAATTTAGTTGCTCCAATTCAAGGTCATTATATGAAACAAGATCAAGAAATAGATGAATAGAACTATGTTTTACAACAGATGAATAAATGTCATTAAAGTCAACTCCCAGTACCTGACTAAATCCTTTAGCAACAATTCTAGCTTTATACCTCGGTTCTTCAATTCTGAGAATTCCGTCCTATTTTTTGAATGCTCATTTACACTTGATTGCTCTTTTACCTTTCGGTAATTTTGCTACAATCCAAGTGTCATTCTTTTGAAGTAATTTCATTTCTTTCTCCATATCCACAACCCATTTATTAGAATTTGGACAGGTAGTTGCATCCTTATAACTAGCAGGCTCAAAACAACTCTTTGTCTCCTCAGCAGCTACAAAAGCAAACCCAACAAAGTCTACTTCCTTAGTCAACCTCTGTCGAGGTACACCTTGATTGAAACGATGAGGATGATCAATAGCAATAGAACGAGATTGCTGAACATTATTCATATTGGCTTGTCACTCCACCTCAACTTGAGTATCTTTAACATCCTGATCATGACTCTCAGAATGTATTTGAAGCTTCTCCTTACTTCCAATCTCATTCTTCTCAATGTTATTGTTAACCACATTGGGAATAGCCAACTCCTCCTTTTGATGTAGCATATATGCCTCATCAAACACAACATTTCTGGATGTGAAAACTTTGGAAATTTATGGATTCCACAATCTATACCTTTTAACTCCTGGAGTGTATCTAAGAAAGAAACACTTGATTGATTTGGGTTCTAACTTCTCTTCACTTACATGTGCATAAGCTGGACATGTAAATACTTTAATGTCACCATAATTTGCCAGTTTACCTGACCAAACTTCTTCAGGTGTCTTTAAACTTATAAATGTATGGGGAGATCTGTTTAATAGAAAATAAGTTGTTGAGTTTGCCTCTACCCAAAACTTTTTCCTCAGTCTAGAGTTTGAAAGCATACACCTTGCCCTTTCTAATAGGGTTTTGTTCATCCATTCAGCCACACCATTTTGTTGTAGGGTACTTGGAATGGTCAAATGACACATAATTCCCTAATTTTTACAATACTGATTGAACTCTCCTGAATAGATTTCCAAGCCATTATCTATTCTTAACCATTTCACTTACTTCCCAGTTTGCTTCTCAATTATGGTCTTCCATTCCTTGAAAGTAGTAACGGCTTCACTTTTATGCTTTAAGAAATATGCCCAAACTTTCCTTGAAAAATCATCAATAAAAGTGACTATGTAACGAGCACCACTAAAAAATGCCTCACGAGATGGCCCTTAAACATCAACATGGATGTAATCAAGAGTTCCTTTAGTATTGTGTTTTTCCAGAGTAATAAAAGACAATTTCTTTTGTTTACCAAATAAGCAATGTTTGCAAAGTTCTAGTTTACTAACCTTTTGGTCTCCAAGTAGTACTTGCTTGCTCAATTCGAAAAGGCCTCTCTCAATCACATAGCCTAACTGCATGTGCCATAATTTTGTTACTTCTTCATCAAACATAGATGATTCAGCAACTACAGACTGGCCTTCAATGGTCTTGCCTTTCAAAATGTAGAGTTTCCCTTTCTGATAGCCCTTTATGACTACTAGTGAACTCTGATGATCTTCAGCAAACCATTCCTTTCGATGAACTCACAACCATTATCATCTAAGGTGCTTAAAGAGACCAAATTTCTCTTTATATCAGGGATATGCCTTACATTTGATAATGTTCTCACTATCCCATCATGCATACAAACTTTTATACTTCCTATGCCCGCAATCCTACAAGTATTATCATTCCCCATCATTACTACTCCTTGATTGAGTGGTTCATATATGTGAAACCAATCCTTGTAAAGAGTCAAATGGAATGAACAAGTTGAATCCATGGTCTATTCGCGACTTCGGTCATTATCAACATGAGCTATCATATGAACTTCTGCACTCTTCTTTGTGGCATCAACCACTAGAGCAAAGTCATCTTCATGGGTGGCAACATTAGCCTCATCTGACGATTTTTGCTTATTCTTGCCTCCATTGTCTCCTTTCTGATTCTTTTTCTTCAAATTGAGACAATCATCCTTAATATAACATTGCTTCTTATAATAGTTGCAACGGAGATTCCGATGTTTTGACTTGGACCTCGCTTCTGAACTTCTTTCATTGTTCCTTTTAATCAATCTGCCTCTTTTATATAAACCTTCTCCATGTTCTTCATGCTTTGAAGTATCCATTTTTTCTCTAGCCAACAAACTAGAACAAACTTCATCTAAGGTAATAGTATCCTTTCCATAAAGCATAGTGTCATGGAAACTATTATATAATGGTGGCAGATGATATAACAAAAACATAGCCAAATCCTCATCATAAGTTTTAACATCAATATTTTCTAAATCATTGATAATCTCCCTTAATTCTTCAAGATGTAGTTTAATAGACTTACCTTCTGATAATTTATGCGAGTACAACCTGGACTTAGAGTATAAGCAATTTGCTGCACTCTTTGTCATGAGAAGTGATTTAAGCTTCAACCATAAATCAGTAGCAGTTGTTTCCTTACTTACTTCTTGAAGAATCTCTATCGACATGTGCAGTTGAATTTGAGCAAGTGCCTTCAAATTCTTCCTCTCCTTCTCTAAGCCTGAACTAAATATCTTCTCTACCCCAAGTAGTGCCTCATCCAAATCAAGACTAATAAGGATTGCTTTCATCTTGACTTGCCACATAGAAAACTTTGTACTATACATGAGTGATGGAATATCCAACTTTGTCGATGCTGAAGCTATCACTGTTCTAATACCAATTTGTTATTATGGCTACAACCTAAAGGAATTATATCGACAAAGAAAGCAGTTGGAAAACAACACCAAATAACACCCAACAAAAGCAAGAATTTTAAATGCAAGTACAAAGTAAAAGGGACATAAGAACTTACGAGGAAAACCCCAAGACAGGGAAAAACCTCGAACGGCAAGCCCAAAAAAAATCTTCACTATGAAGGAAGAGTACAAAAGCTCTTTTACAAATAGAGTGGCTAAACACTTTTATTACTAGTCTCCACCAAGTAGTAACTTATATTTTAAAAGCCACCACTAGACTCCTTCTATAAGAGTTAAAGACAAAAGGCTTATGTTATCTAGCCAATATGGGACAAGGACCATATATAAGAGACCAAAGACTTAAGACTTATTTTCACAAACAATGTGAGATGTAGGCTAACATACAAAATTGAGGCAAACATAAAATAATTTACTATCCTTTTTTTTATGTGATGTTAGATAGTTCAAATATATTTGATATTTTAATTATAATTTATGATATTTGATATATTTTACCTAATAAATTAATATCATATCGGTCCGGAAACAGCCTCTCTACTCTGTAGGAGTAAGGCTGCGTACTATCAGACTTCTCCAGACTCCGCTTTATTGCGGGATTTTGAACTGGGTGCGATGATGAAATTAATATCATATCGGCTAGATACAAAGATTGATTATAGTTTATATCTAAAAAAAGGAATCCTAACTTAATACTCTAAAGTTTTGGATTCAGAAATAATATTTTTCTTATATATACATCACTCTTATTTTAAAATGGATATCGAAAAAATTTAATAAATATCTTTAGAAGTGTATTATATTTTTTACCTTAAATAACTTTTCCATATAATATAACCGATTTTAGGACAATGCATGTTGAAATGGTGAATACAATTAAGAACTGGTACTTACTGATCCTTTAGGTTGTAAATGTGCATATATATTTACATATATAGTAACAAATTATCTGATTACATCAAAGAATATGATTAGACCTTCATGCATTTAACCTTGAATTAATGTTTGTTTTCTTTTTTAAAAATAATTTCGTAGTTCTGATTTACTTTTTAAATTGTGAATTGAGATCAAGAAGAAACAATAAAAATAATTTTATCTTATATGCTTAGTTTTTTAAAGCGATTTGGCTATGAATCTTGTTGTTTGCCACTATTTCCACATAGATTATTGCTCGTAATGGCGTCGGTCTTGCTGGAAGGAAGAGAACATTCCCTGTAACCCGGGGCATCTCGGCACGACCAGTGAAATGGGAAGCATTTAGCAACCTAGTCAAAACGGCGTTGTCGTTATTTTACGCCCGTTGCGGCGACAAAAGCTCGTTGCTTTTGACGAAACCTCCCAATTTGTTATTTATTTTTGTTGATAGAGCCCACTTACCTATGCCTCGAGTTTGAGACGGAATTCTGTAACTTCCATGTCATTCTTGTCCTTTGACGCCCCAATTCGATGAACCCAAACACATGGACCTAAGGATAAATCTCTCCGACGCGATGCATTGAATCGTGTTTTTAAAAGGTTAAAACGTTCTGGTAACATGCCTAACTTTTAATGCCAAGTATATGTTCATTTTATACTTTTAAAGCTATTTCAAAGTGGCAAGGAAAGAGACATAAAATTGAAATATGTGTAGTTTCTAACTGAATTGACAATCCAAGCGGGTTTCTAACAAATCTATTGTTGGTTGAACGAACAATGGTCATAAGGAATTGCGTCATTTGAAAGGAAATTTGAGGTTCCAGTAGAAAATTTTTATTTCTTTACTTGCTTTTAAAGTTCTAGACTCTTGGATTTCCCCTTTGATAACCATGTTAGAGATTTTAAAATCTAAAACATCACAAGAGTAGTAGGATTTAAAATTTATGTGATTTTTCCTTGTCTTGTTAGACCTTTATTGTTAGATACTTGAATGTTCATTTCGCATGGATTATGTTATTTTAATGCAATTGATTTGAATTATTCTCTTATTACTATTTTGTATATATATCAATTGCTATTTCAAAACTCTGTGTCCTTTTATATCATCATGTCTCGTGATTGACACCATGTTAGAGTTAAAGACATGTTATAAAATTTTAGACTCAGTGTTCTATTAGATCAGAGTTTCTCCTGGTCAACACCATATTTGAGTCTGCAGACACTATTATAGAACTCGGTGTCCTTTTCAATCATCATGCCGGTGGTTGACACCATATTGGAGTTCCAAGGCATTATAGTTCATAATAAACTATACAATTTCTCTTGCTTTAAGCCTATTTTAAGAGAAATTGTAAGGACTGATGTTGAAAGTAGCACCTTACATTAATTATTGTATCACCTTTATGTGCTATTTTCATGATGATATATGTAATTTTGGATCGATATTATATCAATAAAGGATATAACAGGTGCCATAGCTCAATGTCATTTGACTTTGATTGGACTTAGTCCTATTGAAGTGCTGCATCTCGGATGATATATTTTTTCAAAATGTGGCCACATTGCACAAAATTTAGTTTATTAGCCCGTAAGTCGTTTTCAAAGGTTTTTCAAAATAAAATTGATTTTTCCCAAGTGACAAAATGTTAGAATATATTTTGTGGGCTACAATCAATTGTGGTTTTGGGTTTATTAAAAACTGGCTAATGATATGATCCCTATTGAGATGCCTATAGTCCACTATTATTGTGATCCCTATTAGACTTAAGTAGTTTATACCGTTAGTGTGATTAATGGTGTAGGCCTAATCTTAAGGCCCATGATGGGCAGACCTAGGGTTATTATCTGTGGCTAGGTCCCCACTGTACTCCCTATATATACACACGTATGGTCTCTTTACAGTTTGCCCCATTGAGAACTGTATTTTCCAAGAGAGAGCGAAGTTGCGATGGAAGCCTTAGCTATCACCAAACACTTGCGCGGTGTTCTCACAATTTGACGATCGTGTCTTCAACAAGTAAGTATCTGTGTTCCTATCACGTAATTGTTTCATAATTTTCACTTCTTACATTTGGTATCAGAGTGAGGAATTATGTGATAAGGAATATGATAATTATTATTGATGATATGTGTTTAAATTGAAGAAAAATTGATTTTTTGGGACTGTTTTTCGAAGAACACCTGCTTCAAACTTTGAAAAATGATTTCAACCAAATTTTGATCTATAAAATCATCGCAATTCTTGGAATTTCTTGAGGGCTTTTCATTAAAACTAGATTTAAACAAGTTTTTTCACGGATTAAACATGAAAAACAAACAAAAAAAAGGCTTTTGATTGCGACCCATTTTCTGTAACTCGCGACCTGGTTTCTGCAATTTCGACCTGATTGGAGGAAGAAGAAGGTGCGTCTTGCACACGTTCACTCTCACGCGAGGCGCATGCAAGAGTGTGTGGGGCCTACAAACGTGTTTTTGTGCTCCATTTTTCTATTATGCTCCATTTTTTTAGCCTGATTTTTTATCTATTTTTCATAATTTTCAGCTGCATTTAATATTTTTATAACAATATTACATTATATAGTATATTTTATTCATTTTCCAACCTTTTTATTTAACCTGATACACTGGAAATTATTATTACTCTATTTTGGATATGTTTACAGTAGTCACTCTCTCTAAATCATATCTTATATGTATTTATTAAATTGAATGTGATATTTGCTTGTTTATTTAACTGTATAAGTACAAAGCCTATTTTAGAATGTAATTTAATTTGATCCATGATCAGTTGAGGTGTCTTTTATTTTTACATCTCCTTTTGAACTGAATTACAGTATTGGGCAATATATTTTGATTTCTATATGAAGAGTTTCATAGATTACTATGGGTGATTACCACCAAAGTGGGATCAATTATAGTGGTTTGTGAGATTTTTTTAGGAATGTTTCTGATTAATGCATACGATTGCCTACCCAAAGGGGGTAATTGTGTATTTTAGTTGGAGACCTAATTTCAAATAAAGTTATTGATGATTACAATAATCTTGGAGATCTGTCTGCCCAAAGGGGATGGAATTTCAAGATTAGTGTACCCTCATTTTCATAGCTCATCTTTGAGGTTCTGATTTTGGTTGCACATTCTGCCCAAAGGGGAATGTGTGATTCTTAGTTGGGCCTCACTATTATTTTTATACCCTTATTATTGTTATTAATGCATTCTGTTTTGTCTTACACAGTTTCCTTCGCTTTGAATAATAGTCAAGTGACAGTAGAAATTTTAACTGGCTCAAATTATATGAGATGGAGGCAGGATATAGAATTTTCCTTAGGAATAACTGATCTAGATATGGCACTAAGGGAAGACATGTCTATTGTCCCTGATAAAGTAAGTACACCTGAACAGAGATAGAGTCTAGCTAAGTGGGAGAAATCTAACCGACTTAGCTTGTTTGCAATTAAGAGGACCATTTCTGAACACCTGTTGAGTGGTTTGCCCGACACAGCATCTGCAAAAGATTTTCTCACTGCCATAGGAGATAGATACCAGGTATCCAATAATGCTGAGTCTGCATATTTAATGAAAAAGTTGATGGATATGAGGTATGACCATAACGGGGATGTTAGGGAATTTATTCTGAGAATGGTTCACCTTCAAACCAAACTGAAAGCCCAATCCATTGACCTAAATGAAAATTTCGTTGATCACCATGCCTTAAACTATCTCCCTGTTGAATTTATGCAAATCAAAATAGCATATAATACCATTGGTAAGAAGTGGAGTGTTAATGACCTTATTACCAAATGTGTGGCCGAGGAAGAGAAACTTAGGAAAGAAAAGAGTGATTTAGCCCTCCTGTCCATTCATGCTAAACCCCATTCTGGCAAGAG
>JANQAP020716814.1:0-12960 GCA_026874005.2 Erythroxylum coriaceum | reverse complement strand
CTTCTTGATCTTTTAATAAGCTAGTCCATTTGCCTCCAATTTTTAACCCAAATTTCTCCCAATTTTCAATGACATATATCATTAAGTCGCAATGTCATTCACAAAAATTTCTATTACCATCTGACACTTATTTCTGCCACTATTCAGCAATTGTCTCACCACTTGGCATTTTTCCTAGTACAAAATTTTCTAAAATTCCAGAAAATTCTCAATTTTTACCAAAAATTCTAAATCACTAATAAAACACACCAACTCAATTTTTAGAACAAAATATTCACTATCACATCATAATCACATTAAATCAATCATTTACGCCAAGAAATGTCAATTGAGTGCATGAATAAATTTTTGTATTGTGTGCAATAATCAATATCACATACATGATGCTATTTTATGCATGAGCATAAAATGTAACTTTTTTCTAATCTCTTAGTGCTATTTCTCAATTACAGAAATATACGGTTCTAACCCTTAATATGGAAACGGGATGTTACAACTTAACATTCCAAACTTTTACTCATAATCAATCAACATTCAAAACCTTTAAAAATTGAGCAATCTAATGGTAGATTTAGAAAATGTGTTTATCTAAAATATATCCATAGGTACACTCAACATCACTCATGTTCATCCCATTTCATAACTCTACATATCCTTTCATTTCTCTCCACTAAAATTCACATGCAAAATTGTGGATCAAAGGACTTTCAAGGTTGTAATGTAGGCAAAGGTAAGGTGAAATGTATTTGGCTCAAGTAACATGAAAGTCAATAAAGTTGGTGAAGCAAAAGTAACACTTAATGTACATCAAGTGTAAAAACAAACATTTAATAACAATTATGTACATCAAATATGATAAATGTAAAAACAAAGTTTGACAGCACAAATTAAAGCTTTCAGAATAATCATGTTCGTTGAACTTTACAATTATAGCCCTCAAATACCATAAGTGCACGGGTTATGAATTGTATTAATTAAAGGGCTAATCCCACTAGGAGGGTGAACTAATCTAATTCTAGGGCCTTTAAGGCTCAGAAAAATAATAAAATGAAATTAAAAATGAAACAAGAATATAAACATGGGAATTTGATTGTAGAAATTTAACTCAAGAAATTAACACAAAACAAGAATTGAAATTGAACAACACAAAAGGTCCCTATGGAAATGAGTCAAGAGAAATTAGAGGGCATTATACCTATCATTAATGCTAACCTAGTCCATTATGTGTTATCACTGTGTCGGTTCTAGAATATTGTAAGGGGAATCACTCTTTCACGAGTTATAACCCTGTGTACTAAATCATTAACCTTAATTATGGAATCTGTAATCCCTTAACTAGCAAAAGACCCATAATTAAAATTAGATCAAATGCTCTCTACTAAACTATTGGGTTTCACACGGGATCTCTCTTCGTTCAAAAATCGATATGATTAACTACATGGTCTATTGGATCGCCTAACTCTCGTTAATCCAATCCAATCATTTTCATCCAGCTTATCCTCTCAATTTGTTACCAAAATACACAAAAATCAAAGTTAATCACAACACCTATTCAATAAAACACAAAATCTACTATATTAACATTAAATCAAAGTAAAGTCCCAAAGGAAGAGTTAGAACATCATCAACAATGCAAAACTCATCATCATATAGTCCATTTCAATCTTATAAATTAAATGAACAAAAATGAAATGAAAAGGAAATATAACATAGGTTGGACAATCTAGGAAGGAAGCAGCATCTGGAGACCACATCTGGGAAGCAACAACGTCAGGACTCGCTTCTTCTTGCTCTTCTTCTTCTCTCTTTCTCTTCTTTTCTCTTTCTCTTTTGAACTTTCCAAAAGTGGCAGAATGTAGAAACTCCTTAGGGTTATATCCTTAAGTCTTATATAATATTTCCAATTAAAGTAACCGGTCCTTTCCGAGTAAGAAAGGCCTGAAAATTCCCTCGAAAACTCAAGTTGAAACTGTTGTCCGCATATCTATTGCACAAGCCACAGTTATGACTAGGAGTTTTTGCTTCTATCATAATTGTGACCCATAATGATATGATCGTGGCCCCCTACACTAGCTTCTGTCACAATCGTGACCCTAGTTATTTCCCAGGTCTTCTCGAAATCTCCTCTAATTGCTTTGAAACACTAACAAACATATCAAGGCACCTCATAAATATAAATTGAAGCTTAAAATCATGTTCCAACACAAAAAACACTTAAAACATAAATATTTATTAATGCATTTCTAACCTAAACAGGAACTAAACAATCAAACTAACAACTAAGCACACACTAAATTGCCTACAAAAACACGATGCAATCTACACCTATCAACATCCCCACACTTAAACGTTTGCTTATCCTCAAGCAACAAACAAACAAGTAAACATTAATATTTAAAACACAAAACACACAAATGCAATAATGAGGCAATGGTATTAGACTTAATGAAATAAATTTAACTTCGAACACAATCCCTCAAGTTGTTCTAACTTATTAACTTATGAAATCTGTGTCTAAGTACCTTTGACTAAATATACAAACTAATCAAAATTTTAATGTTAAGTCTATTCGCCCCTATCATTTGCACACACATAATGATAAAATCAATAGTGTAGCTATTCCTAAGCAAGTTTTCATGAAAAATCAAAATACTAACAAGTTTGATAGGTTTTTATTTGAAAACATTATTTTTACTGATTTTTAAGGACATGAACCTAGTCTTTTTACGCGAACATAAACATTTGTGATAAATGTCGATTTGATTTCTCAACTAGGTCATGTTGTTATTAAGCAGCTTGATTGGATGTCATTACAGCCTTTTGATGCGAAGGCACACATTTGTGATGCGTTTCAATTTGGTTACTCAACTACATTACATTCTTAACTAGCTACTATCTCTATTCATAACACGAAGGCCAGCGAAATAGTTTTTTCATTGAAATTTATACCTTTTTTTAAAACATATCACCTACCTTATTACTTTAGATACTCATTCTTATGAAAATGTACTAGCAATTTTACTTATTCAATTGGCCTAAAATTATAAATGAATGTGACAACTTCATAGGGTGAATAAACTAATACAGTATCCTAATTAAACAGCATATATAGCTAAAGAATCTAGGTCATTAATTTGTCAAGCTAATAAATCTTTGCAACCTAAAAGACTATGTTCAAGGATAAATCAATTTCATGAAATTCTAGCCATTGCCACATTCATCACAGTATGCAAACCTAAATAACCTATTATACAATATGTAAAAAAAGTACACTCAAATGAAAAACACATAACCCTCCCCACACTTGAACAACACATTGTCCTCAATATAAGAAGGATAAACAACATACGTATGGTGGGAATTAAATAACATGAAAATATAAACATAATATAAAGACAAAATTGAAAAGAGAAAGGGTTGGAATATGACCTTCCTGGCGATTGAGGTTGGGATGGTGTCGGAGGTGGCAGTTGAAATCCTTGAGCCTTGAAGTATCTATAAATTCTGCTTATATCCTAGCTTTGGCATCGATATGTATGGGCCATCTACTTCATCATCCTGGTATTTTTAGCAAGTGTGTTTGTGAATGTTTTGGTGTTATTGGAAATTACAGCAAGCACCTTCTTCCAACCAGGTTCTTCTTCTTCCTCCTCCTCTTCAAACTCCTCACTGGTTAAGTCCTTTTCTTATTGTTGAGGCACTAAACTTGAATTTGCGTACCTTCTCTTGGTCTTTACTTGGGATTTTACGTTGATATCCCAAAGTTTCTTATTGAGAGACTTAAAGATTTCAGCTCGCCATAAGTGATGAGTGTTTAGGAATTCAGTCCGCTACAATCTACACTGTAATACTTAGCAATGGTTGACGCCAAGTAACCCATGCCTAAATTATTGCTCCTCTTACATAGAGTAGCAATAATTGAATTGAAGATGTGGGTAGAGGTACGCACCAGGATGCTATGATTCATACACCACAACAAGAAGAGTTCTTTGGTTAAACACTTGTTGGTTTCTGTCTTATCAAAAACCATTTAACACATGAACATATGTAGCAATAAGTGTTCATGACTTCTGATTATGTTGTTATGGCCATTTTTTATCGAATTACTTCATCCTAGTTAATTTTTTTCTATAGGGTTAGCCATGGTTGCATGCATCACATCAATGCGGATTCAGCAAAAGTGTTAGAACTAAGATTCTGACACCATGACAACCCCAAAACCACAAGATCATACATGCGTGCAAGGACTATATGCTTTTGATATTACTGCATCTCATATAAGATGGCATAATGAACATAAACAAGAAGATGGAATAAAGAGTCATCCATCAGTTGCTCTAGCATGGAAACATTTCAATAACACCCATTATGAGTTTGCAGCTGAAAGTCGAAATGTTAGGTTAGGATTGTCGATTGATGGATTTCAACCATTCGGTCAATCCAGCTATTAATATTCATTATGATCAATCATAATTACTCCTTATAATTTGCCTCCATGGATGTCTATGAATGAGGCATATATGTTTTTAACAGTGATTGTGCTAGGGGCTACAAATCTAAAACATAAAACTAATGTATTCTTATAACCATTAAAATTTGAATTCCAACATTTTTGGGTATATGGCATTGAGACATATGATGTGTCTCTGAAACAAAATTTTATGTTGAGAGCAACTTTGACGTGGACTGTTAGTAAATTTTTATCATATGTTATGTTGTCTGGATGGAGTACAGTAAGGAAATTGGCTTGACCTTATTATGGCAATGGTTATGTTGCGTTTTATCTTCCAAACGAGGGTAAAACATGTTGGTTTGGCAACCACAAAAAATTTCTTCCTCCGGATCATCCATTTAAATGCAATAAACAAAAGTTTATTAAGAATAGGGTGGTATAAATACCTCCTTGCCCTCACAAAGATGGTGAAGAGATATTGTAGGAGTTGATTAATTAGGGTTGCTGAAAGTTAAAGAATTTCAAGTTGATGAAGTTAATACAAGCATTAGTAAAAAGTTTGGTTGGAGAAAACAAAGCATCTTTTTGTATTTTCCTTATTGGAAAACTAATTTGATACGTCATGATCTAGTTGTGATAATACATATTGAAAATATATTTTTGACAATTTGTTCAAAACGATAGTGAACATTAAAGGGAGGACAAAAGACAATGCAAAATCACGAGCTAATTTGAAACTTTTTTCTAGAAGGAATGAGTTACATAAAGATCTTCGCACTGGTAAATATCCAAAAGCATGTTACACTCTAGAAAAAAAATAGAAGGAAATTTTGTGTGAATGGTTGAAAAGTCTAAAGTTTCCTGATGGTTATGTTTTAAACTTGGCAAGCTGTATGGATATGCAGAAGTACAAAATATTTGGACATTCAACAAGAAGAATGTTAACAGAGGAAGAAATTGAGGTTACCCATGGTTACATTTTATTGAACTGTCAAGAGGTTCAACCTTTCATGTAGTAAGTTGAAATTTATTATTTGGGTTTTGAAATTTAGTGTTATTCATAACTGAAATACATAATAATGTTTTTAGATTATATAAGGAATGGTTACACGAGCTAATGCCCGACAAACATAGGATGATATCAATAAAGAAGTTGGAAGACACTTTCCTCGTTGGTTCGAGAAATATGTCAGTTTTCACTTACAATTATTGAAATGATTGAATTATAAGATTAAAGTGTTCAAATGACATTATACCATTTAATATGATAATTTCTTTTGTGCAAGCCTTAGAAAATCCAATAGAGAACAAGTTCATATATGATCTTGCAAAGGGACCTTTGTAAACTATTAAATCGTATCGGGCGTATTTCGTTAATGGATACAAATATCATACAAAATATCATGGTCATAGTATGGCAACAGTAAATAGTGGACTTTGCATAAAGGGAGAATTGATGGATTACTATGGTAAAACTATTAAGATACTTCAAATTGAGTACCCTGCATTGCTAAAAAAGCAAAGTGATATTTAAGTGTGACTAGTTTGATTTAACCCCAAATGTTGGTATAAAAGTGCATAGCCGATACAGTCTGCTCAAAATCAACAAATAAAGAAGATTTAGACAATTTAAACCTTTCTTATTGGCAATGCAAGCGATTCAGGTGTATTATGTCCCTTTTCCTAGCTTACAATGAGATAAGTAAGATTGGTTGGTCGTTTGCAAAGTTAAACCTAGAAGTCTTTTTGAATTATTTAGAAAAGGAGATCAGAGAATTGAAAGTGAAGCGTTTTTAGAAAATGTTTGTGAAATAAATGCATCTTTTACATATGACGAAAATGAATCTTTGAATGATCCAAATAATGATTATGTTGGAATTTCATCTGGAGAGGGTGAGGAGGACGAGAGATCTGAAGAGGAGCCTGAGTTTGATTCTAATTATTTAGAAAAAGAAGATGATTATGATTTTGATTTACAATTAAGTGTTGATAGTGATTAATTTATGTTTGTAATAGAATATTATATTCAACAAATCAATTATTTCCTTTTTAATATACTGTGTGAGATATTGAATTAAAATTGTTATATTTCTAGAATATTCAAACAAATATGAATTTTAGGTTGAAATATGCCAACAAATAGAGAACAAGATATGATGTGATCAAAGTTTAGACTATGATTTGGATCCAGTTATTGTCCAGGTGAAGCATCATATTCTATAGCTGCAGTTGAATCAGATTCTGTCCCTCCTACTACTACACTTGTAGATGAGGCACCACCTTTTGTACCTACTGCTACACCATCCACTACCCTAGACTGATAGAGATATTAGGGGTAAACGATGCAGATGAAGGAGGCAGCCTCCAACTTAGAGTTAAACGAGCTAATGGAAGAACTTACATCGCAATTGTCAACAATCTGTAAGTAAAAATACATGAAACAACATATGTTTATAATTAAGTTATAGGTCTAAATTTTAAAAATGGTATAAAATTAATTGTTTATATTAGGTTGATTTTGTCTGAATTGTACTAAAGAAACATGACATCTATATTCAAAGAGAAGATTGATCTTGAGGGTTATATATGGAAGAATATCTCTCATGCGACAAAGGAATTCTACTATCAGGAGTTTAAGGTAAATTTTTTTTTGTTTTTAATTGATTTTTAGACATTAATTAGATAAATATTATTACATTATAAGTATTTATTGTATGTTTTTTTGCTTCAGAAATAATTTTTAAAGGATTCTAAATTTGACGGCGTCATTTATAAAGTATGGAAGAGATGAGCACATACACACTATCGAGACTTTGTTGGTATGATACACAAGACTGGTATATGACCGCTTTACATTTTTGAATAAATATGGAGTCGTTGGCAGTAGTATTGGACATCACCCAAGGCAATGTCCATTTCAAAGCATAATTCTACCAACAAACATAGAGGATCGGGGGAGAGAGTCTTCCCATGCATGCTGGAGGATCTATTATCCACCACAAGCATGCAGAGAGACTTGTAAGTATCTACACTTTACATTTATGTTATGATTTTTTTACTTTGGCGTATTTCAATTTAATTTGATGTGTGAATTTTGGAAGGAAAATATGTGTATTGGGGAGAATGATAATGTTATAAATGTCTGGTACTATATATGGTTGTGTTGTTGAGTTATTTTCTATGTTCAACAGAGGGTAAATATTACAAAACTAGAGAAAATTCTACCAAAAATTTTATAAATTGTAGTTCACTTATAATATTTTATTCTGATGCAAGAAAAGTCTATGGGCATGAAGCCTACTGTAGTATCCCGTCTCTCAAATTATTGAAGGATTTAAAGTGTTAGACTACTGAATCACCTGAGTAGCATCATATAGAATGAATTTGGTACATTTATGACATGATTTTATGATTATATTCAAATGCATAATATTAGTATACACACATGAATTGTGAGTTAGATAAATTGCACTCAATTGGCATATTCCAGGGTATGAAACTAAAATGAATGTGACGTGAATATGCATTTCCAATGTCTTGTACTTTGGTTTACCAATGACAAAAATTGATGGATTATAATTAGTAACTTGGAATTAATTGTTACAATTGAGAGATTGATGAATTAATATGTACATCTAGTCTAGGAAAAATGTCAAGTGGTAAGACAAGTTGACATGTGAAAAATTAGGATTACTAGACCTATGAAATAAGTGGCACATGGCAGTAGAATTAAGTGACAAATGGCTTAAAGATTGAATGAAAAATGGCTTAGAGATTGAGTGACAAATGTCCTAGGATCTTAGTGACATTTAGAATGATAAGGTGAGGACAAGTGTCAATGTATTATATAGACACCTTGCATTTAATAATGTAAACTACTATAGAAACATCTCCTTCATTGTTTCTACTATGATTCATCCCTCTCACCACCGAGAACTCACTTCTTCCTCATATATTTCAACTTTTACCTAAGTTCTGTCCATTATCACCTTGCATTTGAGATGATCTTGCATACATGGAAGGCTATGTTCGCTTAATAATTGAGGAGGCAATTAGCTGATCAAGTAAGTGAAACATTGATCTTTTTTTATAGATGTTAATAGTACTTGATGACGACTGAGTTGGGGATGGATTGATTGTGATATTACTGTACATAAGTGCTGGAAAATGATACATGAATGGTAGTTTTTTTACTGTTTTTGCATGCATGAAAAACAATAGTTTATGAGCTATTAAATGAATGATTTTGAGCTAGAATTTAAGATGAAATTGATGAGGAATTGAGGTATAATTAAGGTACAATTAAGATATAATTAATGGACTGTTATGAAGGTGTTTTGAATGTGGTATGAAGGTGTTTTAAATTTGTAAAATTGGGGATATAAGAGTATGTGTAAGAAGTGATTGTTTAGGATATAAATGATCAAAATTTAGAGAGCCTAAATATAGCCAAAATGGAACTTATATTGACATGAACTGAGGTAGCTTTTAAGGACATGGACTATAGAAAACAATGTAAGTGTTAGTTGTACTTTAAAGTAAGTGAAATTTTGTGGAGAATTGAGGGAAATTGGACAGTGAACATTCGGGGTACTCATCCCACGATCATGGGAAGGTCCTCTACGATCATAGGCAATGCTATGAAATGAAAAACTTCTGTTTTATGTAGTTGTTTAATCACAAAAGGATAAGTCACTTTAAAATGGTTTATTTAGACTTAATTAAGGTTTGAAATGAACCTAAATTGTTGCTTGATTCATTGGATAAGGGTTTGATAAGTTTAGGTTGTTAATTGATATCATAACTTGAGGAATGGATTGTCTTGATATCAATGTATTGAAATCTGGAAATTATGAGTTGCTAAAGGAATTAAAATGCTCTTTTGAATGAAAATATGATTCAAAGGATAAAAGTAATGTGTATTAGATATAACTGAATCAACATTGGAAAACATGAGGTAATTGTGGGTGAGAATTGGATAATTATATGAATGTATATGATTGATGAATAAATCAAGCTTACTGAAGGTATAAACCTAATTGCAAAATAGTAGTATACAAGCTACAAAGTTTAAATGATCTGAAAGCATATAAGTACAGTCAAGATCTTTGTATATTAATACATACCCGGAAGGTCAATTGGGCATACGTTGAAAGATGATGTGTATACATGTGAATGATGGAATAATCATATGATTGACAACTTAATGATGTGTGAAATATGTGTGTATTGCATGAAGATAGATACATAAGTTGATCATCAATATCAAAACATTACCGAATCAGCAAGGCAATAGCTTATCTGGAGCATACTGTGAGTTAACCTAGATGTGTAAATTCAATTATATGTATTTTTGTCTGATCTGTATTAAAGTAACGCAATCCCCTTTAGCATTTTTGTACAAACTTTATTTTGATTACTAAAGCGAAAAACATTTTTCATTGATTTCATATTCGTTTATATATGAATTGATATTGATCTTAAATCAAATTAATGAAGTCTATCACACAAAACACAGTATGAAGGAAATCATGATGAGATCATGATAATAAGATTCCAATCATGTTCAATTATGTTAGTATCTAAATAATCCCTAGTCATAGGATTAATAAGACAAGACATTATTAATCCAGTCAGACTAGAACATGTTATACTCCTTGATTTGATCAAGCAATGAATCTCACAAGCTGTAAGCATGAGTTGTTTAAAGTTAACATGTGGATGCTTACTAAGAGTAGTAAGTACAACGGATGACCTGCATGAGATTATCATATGGATGATCTATCGAATGTCAATGATTAATCTCATCATTTCAATGGTGCAAATATCTTTAGACTTGAGGTACTCAAGGATATCTTAGATATTAATCCTGTGCTTTGACATCATTCCTTGATACCTCAAGACGAGGTTGCTCTTAGGGTGGTGATTGAATATAGCTATTAGTATTCAAAGGTAATTAGGTAGCCAATAAAGGATTCACCACTCCTGGTAGAAGGAGATGATACCCATGACCTCTTGTTAAGGTCATTACTCGGGAGTCTCTGACTAGACCAATTATGTCATGAAGAGAGTCTTCAATGACACATAGGGTAATGAGATCCTAGGACAAGAACTAACATCACTTGGACTAGATGTGATGTAGTCAATCTGGTGGGAGTTGACATATAGCCCATACTCCGAACCAAGTGGGGTATAGTATGGTGAAAGGACGAATTGCATGATAATTGTCTATGGAAAGGTTCGTAAGTTGGATAATTAACTATCAAAGAGTTCGTGTGTTAATCCACTTATATTCCGGTAAATTGGCATCATGAAACCTTCATGATTTGATTGAATTAAGAGTTAATTCAATTGCCTAAAATAACCAGGAACCTAAAGGTCACACGCATAAAGGATCGAATGAAAAATAAGTGTGTATGGCCTAATTAAGCAGGCCAGATTCGTGACTCATAGGGCCATAATCGTGGCCTAAGGTGAGACAAGCCACGATCATGACAGAGGGAACGAAATGATATATAAGTGAGTTCTTCACTTATGTACATGAGCTTCTTCCACTTCTTACATAAACAAGTGATAGGAGAAGGGCTCTAGAAGAGTTCTAGAGTGAGAGTGAGGTTTCTTGAGTCTTATTCTTACAATTCATACAATTGTTGCATGAATCAAAGTGCACGCAACAAGATTCTTGATCTATCTTCTTTGCATGTTCTTGGGTGATCAAGGAAGAGTTTGGTGTTTGCAACAATCAAAACAAGAAGAAGAAACAAGAAAGGAGGATATATAAAAAGTAAAAATGTTTTATATTTTATGTTCTTTACATATCCTTGCATGCATATATGATTTTGTAGTTTTTGTGTTGTTATGGTGTCAAACACTTCTGCCGCATACGCATGCATGTGATGCTTGCAACCTTGGCTAACCCAATAGTGGTATTAGAGCAAGTTTATGCATATGATAGATGATGTATTGAACTTGTGCAAAGTGTTTGCTGAGTTGTGATTGACATGTAAGTTGTTGGAATAATTCGTGTAAAATGTAGAAATTTTTTTTTATATTTTCTTTCACCAAAATGTTTATAAGATGTTATATTATATTTCTACCAAAGGAAATTACAATTGAATGTCATTTGATATTTTATTTCGAATTAAAATCTAGATTGTTTATATGTTAATTTCTGGGAATTTCTAAAAAACTGAACAAGAAGAAAGAGTAGATGATTTTGGTAAAGACAAACAAGAGAGTTGTAGAAACGAAATTCCTAAGTGACTAGGTGGCTCCATTATGCAATGCTACATGTCACCATTGCATGTATAACATGTATCATCCATTTACGCTACCAAATGTCATACTTCTAATTGTCTCTTATTTCCACATTTTTCCTAGCCCAAAAATACCACAAATTTTCTGCCATACAATGCCTCATGAGGTTCCATACCGATACTGCTGTTGTAGTGGTTGTTGTAAGCAAATTCAGTCAAGGCTATGTACTAATCCCAGGCTTCTTGAAACTCCAATACAAATGCTCTAAGCATATCCTCAACAGTCTTGATTATCCTCTCGCTCTACCCATCTATTTGAGGATGAAACGCAATACTGAAGCTCAACTTCATTCCCATAGCTGACTCTAGACTCTTCAGAAACTTCAAAGTAAATCTGGGATCCCTGTCTGAAACTATGGCCACCGTTATCCCATGTAGTCTAACTACCTCATTCACATACCTCCGTGCTAACTGGTCTAGTAAGCTATTCTCTCTCACTAGTAAGAAATGGGCCGACTTGGTCAATTGGTCCACTATAACCCATATAACATCATTTTATCTTTGAGTTTTAGGCAATCACATAATGAAATCCATTATGATTCGTTCCCATTTCCATTTCGAAATAGGTAACAAATGAAGCTTCCTAATTGGAGCCTGATGTTCAGCCTTAATTTGCTGACAAATCAAACAATTAGCTACATAATCTACTACTTGTTTCTTCATCTCTGGCCACCAAAAATATTGCTTAAGCATATTATACGTCTTGCAAGTACCAGGATGCATGCACTTCCTCTAGAATTTCCTTTCTTAATTCATCCACATTAGGAACACACAACTTCTGTTTTAACCACAATGTTTCATCTCTAAATTCAAATTTAGAATCTGGATTCATCTTAATTTTCTCAATCAGTTTCACCATTTTAGGATCTTTACTCTGCACTCTTCTAATTCTACCATGCAACGTTAGTCTCAACTTTAGTATGGCTGTCAATACTTCATTATGCTCTAGATGTAACTCCACATTCAGAGCTTTTAATTGAATCAAACTTGGTAACCTCGATAACTAAATCTGAGCTACAATGCTATTCGACTTCCTACTCAATGTGTAACACCTCATTACCCTAGGGTACGTACCGGGATGCCCGTAGGTCATTCCGACACATATCCTAAGATCAGGGAGCGCTACGTGCAATCTTTACAAACTCCACATGGCATCACATACATTTAAATAATAAAACCAGTAACTGTAAA
>JANQAP020716600.1:0-29182 GCA_026874005.2 Erythroxylum coriaceum | reverse complement strand
CGTGATTCGTCGCGATCGCGACGTAGTGAATAGTGACGGGGTCGCGACCGTGCTTAAGCACGATCGCGACATTCCAAATGCATACACTCATTTCAATTCATTATAACTTTCTACTCCGAAGTCCAAAAATTACAAACTTTATGTCATTAAAAAGCTAAGAAAAAGATCTACAACTTTTGTGAAGACCATTTTGCTCAATTCTGCCTAAATCAATACAGTTTAATAATTGAAATTTCAGATAACATTTTTACCCCTTATTCTCTTATTTTCTCCCTACTGTTAATATCTATACTAAGTAGATTTTGCAATAATTATGGCTCGAATCCGGTTGATGATTTCTTCGGCTAACTAATGTTTGTTTACTTCCTCACTCTTGTAGATCCTCTTGTTTCTTTCTTTCCAAAGAGCATAAATAATTGTTGTAAAAGTTATTTTATAAATTACTCCATCAAGAATCTGTTGCTTGGCAGTGCTTGTAATCCAATTAAGGGTTATAAGCCAGCCATAAGAAGAAATAAAAACTCTTAGCAAATGTAAGATTATGCTCTCCCTTCTCTCTTCTTGATTTACCAAACTGGCCTTCCTTTTCCATTTTTGGAAACTTACTTCCCCCGTTAGTAGTTCCCATCTTCTTATCCTTCTTTTGTCCTCCTGACGGTTGTACAATAGCTGAAGCTTCTGCCTCGAGGGAAGGCCTTCCACAAGGCCCTCCATATGGTCATGGAAGAAGGAGAATCTTCCTTCTCAATGGAGGATTTGTCAATACTCTCCATAGAGCTCCTGGTGAAAATGGGTGAAAAATATGTAGAAAATGTTGTGAAAAAGGTGAGGCAATATGAGGACCTCCTCCCAGTTGGAGCTTGGAAGAATCAAAACTACAATGCGCACAATAAAGGTAACTTAAAACATTATCATAACTGTCACATTTGTTTTTTAGGTTTTTACTTCAAGATCAAAGCTAATAATTCAATGGCAGGTGTATCTTCGTCTTATCGTCAGTTAAATTTTGAAGATGGTAATGAAGTTTGCAGGAGTGAAGGTGAAGATGAGCTTATAGTTGTTATGAGTTTAAACAGTAATAAGGAATTACAAGCTACTGGCTCAAGTGAAGTATCCAAAGAATTAATACAAAAAATTAGAATGGAGTTTGAGACAGAAGAAGATGCTTACCAAATCTATTTGGCATATGCTAAAAAAGTCAAGTTTGGGATAAAGAGAAGCAGAAACCACAAAGATAAATCTGGAAACTTGATTGACAGAATGTTTTGTTATTGTGTTGAAGGTAAACGAGGAAAAGATAAACGAGATATTGATGTGAGAGCAAAACACCCTGAAAAAAGGTTTGGTTGTGAAGCTAAAATGAGAGTCAGCTGACGAAGAACCGGAAAATTCTGTGTGGTTCAGTTTATTGAGGAGCATAATCACTACCTTTCGAGTCCAAACAAGACGCACTTACACAGATCTCACCAAAAGATAAGCTTATCTGCAGCAACTCAAATTGAAATGGCAAATGATGTAGGAATTCCACCGAAAGCATCTCATGCTGTCATGGTTAGGCAAGTAGGTGGTCGAATCATACCAGATGACTACAGAAATTACTTACGGTCTAAAAGATCGAGAGATGCAAGAAGAGGTGATACAGGAGGTGTTCTGGAATATTTGCATAAAATACAATTTGATGATCCAAATTTTTTTTATGTTATCCAAGTTGATGAAGATGATTTAATATCCAACATTTTCTGGTCAGATGCAAAGATGAGAGCAGATTACTCAAATTTTGGTGATGTGGTTTGTTTTGACACAACTTACAGGAAGAACAATGAAGGTCATCCCCTTGCATTGCTTGTAGGTGTAAATCACCACAAGCAAACTATAATCTTTGATGTTGCATTGTTATATGATGAGACATCCCTCACATTTGAATGATTATTTGATACTTTTACGAAAGCTATATGTGATAAAAGACCTAAAACTATTCTTACAGACCAAGATGCAGCAATGGCAAAGGCTCTAGTACTAAAATGGCCTGAAACTCATCATCGTTTATGTATTTGGCACATTTATCAAAATGTGGCCATCCATTTAAGTGGTATTTTCTCCCAATTCAAAGATTTTTCTAGAGATTTTAGCTAATGCGTATATGATTTTGAAGAAGAGGAAGATTTTGTAAATGCATGGAATGAGATATCGTGCAAATACGGACTTGAAGATAATGATTGGTTGAGGCGCATGTTTGGGATAAAGGAAAAATAGGTTCTAGTGTATAGAAGACAAGTGTTTTGTGCAGACATGATGACAAAACAAAGAAGTGAGAGGATGAATGGTGTTGTGAAGAGGTATGTCAGTTATCAACACAAATTCTTAGAGTTTTTTCATCACTTTGAGAGACTCCTTGAAGATCGTAGATATGAGGAGTTAAAGGCTGATTTTAAATCAAGTACAAGTATTCCCTCATTGTTGTATCCAATTGAAACTTTAAAATATGCAGCAAGTGTTTATACTCTGAGGTGTTCAAGTGCTTTCAAAATAAGTGGTGTAAGTCTCATAATTGTTGTATTGAAAGCTTTGGGGAGGTTGGATCGATCACAAAATATCAAATTACCCCTCATAAGAAGAGTTATTACCATACAGTTACTTATGATTCATCAAATAGAAAAGTTGATTGTAGCTGTAGAAAATTTGAGTTTGCTGGAATTTTATGTTCTTGTATTTTGAAAGTTTTTACTGTGAAAAATGTTATGGAGATCTCAAGTCAGTACATATTGAAAAGGTGGACACGCAAAGCAAAACTTGGATTCGTGGGAACTGAAAATTCTAGAATTAGCATAAGCAATTTGGATCCCAAGATATGTCAAAGTATGCGGTATAAAGAATTGTGTGGGCTATATGTTCAATTGGTTACAAAAGCATCTGAAAGTGAAGGGACTTATAAAATTGTTAAAGATTGTATTTTGAAGATATTAGAAATTGTCGATGCTATACTACAAGGTAACGGATCAACAGTCCAACAGTCGATTGCGAGGTCCAATGTTAGATTACAAGGTGAAGAGATGGCTCAATATTCGATTGTTATAACAGATCAATTGAACCAAAATGAGATTGATATTTGTGAAAAGAATAGTATTGGAATTAAAGGAACTAAAATCAAGAAGAAAACTGTTTCAGGTAAAAGATTGAGGGGTGGTTTGGAGAAGGCTATGAAAAAAAGGAAATAAACAAAAAAAGTTCAGAGTCAGGTAAATCTTACAATTGCAGCACCAACATTACCATTTAATCTTGAGGTTCTATTTGTAATTTTTTTCTTGAATTCCATGTCCCTTACATGTGTACTTTATAATTAAAAAGATTCAATGTTTTAACAAGTAGTCTATTATTTTGATTATATACTCTTTAACTTTTTTGATAATAGGTTGTCTCTGCCAATTTAAGTCAAACATATTCTATTACAGCACCAACATTACCATTTAATCTTCAGGTTCTATTTGTAATTTTTTTCTTGTATTCCATGTCCCTTATGTGTGTACTTTTTAATGAAAAAGATTCTACGTTTTAACAATTAGTCTAGTATTTTGATTATGTACTATTTAACTTTTTTGACGATAGGTTGTCTTTGTCAATTCAAGTCAAACAAATTCTATTGAAGGTATTCCATTTTTTATGGACATGACCTACTCCCAATTGGTATTTATCTTTTGTCATAATACTATTACTAATGATATTATGTTTAGTAACTTATTCACAATTCATTAATGATACTATTTTTTTATTCTTATAGGCACCACAACCACATGGTGTGAGCGATGTGATGATAAATAACTCACGACAAAACAGTAATGTTAACTACGATAGTGCAGATATAGGTGGTTTCATTGAGACATGTGATTGTCTAACTCTATGTGTAAGAGGCATATTTTGTAAATACAAAGTGAAAAGAAAGGAGAATGTTTAAGTAAATTTGAACATCTTTATCAACAAGGTGCATATTTTCCAAAAACTTCAGCTGACTCCAAGAATTTCTATTTTGTAACTAAGTTAGTTCAGAAACTTTTGGCACTTTAGAGGCATATCAAACATGAGCATTCATGATTGTATTTTTGTATTATGCTATTGTGCTGACTCTGAATATATAATTGAAGCTATGTATAAACCTTGCAACATCTGAGAGATGAAATTCTATTTTGTTGAGAAATGAATGAAAGAAGGGCTAAAGAACTTCTCTTTTGTATATGTGCAGAAATTCTTTTCTATTAGTGTTACTGTCATTAACCTTGCAAACTTCGGCAGACTCCAGGAATTTTTGTCATTGTAATTGAACTAGTTAGTTTAGAAACTTTTGGCACTCTAGAAGTATATCAAGCATGAACATTTATGATTGTATTTTGTATTATGCTACTGATGTGGCTTCGGATTTTTGATATGAAGTTGTGCTAAAACTCTGTTTCATTGAAAATTTATAGTAAAAGTTGTAGAGATTTTCTTATGCATATGTGCAAAATTTTCTTTTCTATTAAGTTGACATTGTGGCTAGGAATAAAATTGTTAGTCATGTGATGACTTTTGGATGGGTTTTCTTTAGGTAAATTGTTTAGATTGGAATTTTGCACATATGAATTTAAATTGGATTCGGGTCTTTTGGTTATAGTTAATAGCTATAGATATTGACAGTAGGGAGAAAATAAGAGAATAAGGGGTAAAAATGTGATCTGAAACTTCAATGATTAATTTGTATTGATCTAGGTAGAATTGAGTAAAATGGTCTTCATAAAAGTTGTAGATCTTTCTCTTAGCTTTTTAATGACATAAAGTTTGTAATTTTTGGACTTCGGAGTAGAAAATTATGAGGAATTGAAGTGAGTGTGTTTGTTTGGAAAGTCACGATCGCGACAAAACACGATTGCGACCCCGCCACTGTTGACTAAAAGTTGCAATTGTGACGAAACACCATCGTGACGAGTCACTCTCCCCTGTCACTATACACCAAGGGTTGCGATCGCGATGAAGCGCAATCGCGACACACTATTTCTCTCACGGGCGTAAGAGAGAAAAGTTATACCCATGACTTTTCACTCTCCGTCTCTTCTTTTTAATTTGTAAATTCATAAGTGTATAATTGTGTCCGACACCTCCCTCCCCAACTATTTATTTTAAAGAGTCCCACCATGAATTCTTTTCATTTTTTCTTTATTTTATTTTATCTTTTTTATTTTATTTGTTTGTGTATTTGTTTTCTCATTTTATTAATTATTTTTATTTCTATTTCTATTATTATTATTATTATTATTATTATTATTAAATTCATTATTATTATTAATTTTCTTCTTACTATTATTAAATTCCTTATTATTATTATTATTATTATTAATTTTCTACTTAAGTATATTTACTTATTACTATTAATTTTATTAATTTCTTTATTATTATTAATTTTCTTCTTCTTATTATTAATTTTTTTTTATTAATTAATAATAAGAATTTAATAAAATTAATAATAATAAATATAATAATCAATTAAAAATTAATAATAATAATAATAATAACAACAATAATAATAATAATAATAATACAAAATATATATGCTTGCATGTCACAGGTGTGACATGTTAAGTCACACCCGTAACATGCAGTATATATATATATATATATGTATATATATATATATATATAATTAATTAATTAAATTAAAATCAGTAATAGTAATAATAATAATAATAATAATAATAATAATACAAAATATATATGCTTGCATGTCATGGGTGCGACATGTTAAGTCACACCTGTGACATGCAGTATATATATATATATAATTAATAAAATTAAAATCAGTAGTAGTAGTAATAATAATAATAATAATAATAATAATAATAATAATAATAATAATAATAATAAATAATTTTTACAGTAATTAGAAAATTAATAATAATAATTAATAATAATAAGAATAATAAAATTAATAATAATAAAGAATTTAATAATAATAATAATAAAAAACATAATAAATATAAATAATAAAAATAAAAATAATAAGTATATATACTTAAGTAGAAAATTAATAATAATAAGAATAATAAATTTAATAAGAACAACAAATTTAATAATAATAATAATAAGGAATTTAATAATAATAATAATAATAATAGTAATAAAAAAATAAAAAAATAAGAATAATAATTAGTAAAAAATTAATAATAATTAATTATTATATTTTCTTATTAATGTAATAATTAAATTTCAACTTTAATTTAATTTTTTATTAAATTCATAGTAGTATAATTAAATTTAACAAAAAAAGTCGCAAATATAAATTATAAAGAGCCATATTCAAAAGAAGGACGAGGCATTGACTCGGCGTAAAATTGAGACATTGTTTTTAATTAAAACGTCGAAGTATTTATTGTGGTACAGAATAAGTACAGAATTAGTGTAACAGACTTTGGATTATTCTAAGTGTTTTTCTCTTAACTTGCTGAAAACAAACTTCACCAGTTTAGCCTTCAAAATTTTCAAAATAGGGAAAGTAATAGTATGAATAGAGCGCCGACGAGAAGTATAAAACTCTCTCTCATAATTTGTGATCTATTCCATATATATCATTTCTGTCAATTGTTGTGACCGCAATTGTTGTGGAATTTGTATGATAGTGGTCTCATTTTTAATATCTATATTTTTATTAAATGTTAAAATAAAACATATATTTTAATTAATATTTACATAAATTATTTTTAAAATTATATTAACATTTGTTTAATTTATATTGACCCATATATTAAAAACGGTAAAGAACTTAACTTTTTAAGAATTAGTCCTATTTTAAAACTATTTAAATATAAAGTGATATAATAAATAATAATAGAATTTAATTTATATTTTAAAAAATATTAAAAAATTTGTAACTTTTATCTAAATTCACTGGGTAAGCTTGAGACGACATGTTTTTAACCTATTTATAGCCCAACTAGTAGACATAGACTGCGCAAATGCATAGTAATAATCCAAATAAATATAATACTCACTTAATTTAAAAGTAAAGAGTATTGTATAAATGAATATATAAATGAAAATATTGTAATTTAAAATTTTAAGAAAAATAGAATTGCACATAAAATTTTGTAAAAGTAAAAGGGGAAAAATATACGAGTTAAATTATTTGGAATGAATAAAATAAGTAAGTTTAAATAAGAAATTTTAAAATCTTAAAATCCTCGAAATTTATAGTAAAGAATGAATAAAAAATAAATGGATGAATGAATTAAAAAGATAAATGGATGAAATATGTGAGTGAATATTTTGAATTTATATAGTAGAAAAGATAAAATAGTTTAGTAAACTTTATAGGAAAATGTGTAAATAAACATGTTATAATATTTTAGTACATAATTTAAAAAATAAAGTTATAATTTTAAAAAATGTATACGAATATAAGAATATAAGAAGTTATGGCCTAATATGTTATTTTATGATTGGATAAATATGTATAAATAAATATTGTTAATTTTTAAAATTTGTGGGAAAAATTAAAATTTGTTAATGTGGATAAATTTTTGGGAGAAAATAAGTCAAAATATAAGAGTTAGAATATTTAAAATGAATTAATAAAATTAGTTAGTAAAAATTAGGAATGAAAAAATAAAATAAAATATGTAAATGTATAATGTGATGTAGATGAGAATAAATAAATAAATTATAATATTTGAATTTAATGTTAAAAAATTTTAAAAAAAAATTATGAGTCACGGGCACCCATGAAATTTAAAGAAATTAATATATTATAATCTATGATTAAAAAGTTAAAAAAAAGAGTCACGGGTGTGACTTAATAAGTCACACCTGTGACTGAAAGTGAATTTTAGGGTTGTGTGGATTTTCAATTCAGCTGCACAACCAAATATCACGCCCGCGAGAGACATAGCAGCAGCAGAGCAGACCGATGAAGACAGCAATGACAGCGACGTTTTAGAGAAACGATTTCCCCACCTTCATTTGTGGTTTGTGGTATTGGAACTAGCGTACCCAGGTGTTGTAAAGGGTAGATTTGTCCCGGAATCGGAGCTGCAGCAAATCTGTGAAGACGGAATAGAGGTATAACCCTTTCTTTAATTTATTATACATTATATCGTAGTTCGTTGGTCAAAGCAACGATTCTCTTCTCAAAGTATTAGAAAGATGATTTTTTTTTTTCTGGGTCGGGTAATGAAAGGATTGACGGTTTTTAGTAAAGTAATATTTCCTCTCAGTAGAAAGTATAGGCTTTCCGTCAATCACTTTTTTAAGAAGGCAAAAGTGGAAAAACACCCTATTTGAGGATAGTTTCAAAAGCTTTCAGGATATATCAATATTCAAGTTTTCCCACTAGTAATGTGCACTATCTGACTTGTCCTTGGTACATCTTATATGGAGCAGTACCTTACTCGATGACTAATTGTCGCATAAGATCAACACTTTCGCTGGAATTATGAATAAGATAACAAAAGCTACGAGAAAGAAAAATAGCATATTCTAGCTAACGAGAATAGGTTCGTTAGTCCACTAAATGGCTTCATTATGCCTAACATTGACTAATATGATGCTTATGTTTTAGAATTACCAAGTGATATTAGAATTAGGCTTATTTTTAATGTCGCAAACTTGACTATTTATCATAGATATAATGATGCACAATCTCCTGCTACAACTATTTTGAAGATTCCATCCATTCCTTATATTAAAGAATTGCAAGCTATCTGTAGATGTATTTTTGTAATTTTATTTTATTGTTTCAAGTAAGGTTATCAAGTATGCCTCGTATGAGATTCTCGACATCTTCATAAGCCTCGTATGAGATTCTCGGCATCTTCATCTTCTGGACCGGATGGTATGCCTATTTTAGGTAATCCTTGTCTTAAATTTGTTAGTTGTAAGGCCCCAAATTGTACCCTAGTTGAATGTTATGTGCTAGAAATTGTGATATGATTGTAAATTGCATATGTCTTGAATTTTGGTTAATGGATCATACTTAGTAAGTTGAGATTAATTAATATCATTAGAGAATCGAGGTATTAAAATGAAAATTTGGACTAGGAAAATTGTCAACTGACAAGACAAGTTGGTGCATGAAAATTAGTATGACTAAGCGTATACTTTGAATGACATTTGGCACCAGTGGTTGATTGACAAATGGACCAATGATTATGTGACAAGTGGACCAATTTTGGAGTGAAATGTGGACTAATTTTGTAGGTCACTAATGGCAACATCTTAAGGTGACAAATGGCCTAATAGATGTGTGACATTTGGTAGCTTAAAGGGAGGACAAATGTGACACATGCATTGGTGACATGTGCTCCTCCAAGATTAGGACACCTAGCAACTTAGGTGTAAACTTGCAAGAAGTTGCTGCAGCCTCCATTGATGCATCTCCACAGAAACCATACACCCTCTTTTGGTTTTGAATTTTTGCTTCAACTTCATTTAGAATTCTTGCAAGATATTGCATGAAGAGAGTTGCCACAAGCTATCTTCTATGTTGCTGTCTTTTGATGTTAAGAACATCCTAGCTTCACTTGAATTTTGGACTTGTGTTGATTGTTTGGAAGGCTAGTTTGACTTGTTCTTTGGAGTTAAATAGGTAAGATAATTCTAAACTTGATAGAATCTATTAATACAGGTTTTATGATAATTGAATTGGCATAAAGCATGTGTTATGATGTTGATAATTAGGTGCTGGAAAAATGATCTTTATATGATAATTTCTAGCTTGGTTTTGATGAGTGGAAGATATTGATTTGTAAGTTACTTAATGAATAATTTTTGAGTTGGTTCTGGACATGAAATTTATGTTTAATTGATGGATGAACAAGATGGAATTGAAGTGGAATAGATGAACTTTGTAGAAGGGGCGTTGAAGGTGTAAGATGTGAGTTAATTATAGTGGTTCACTGAACATGTTTTACTGAATAGACATTAGTATTTTGGCCATAACTTGACCTGTAGATATCCAAATGGGGTGATTTTAATTGCTTATTAAACTACATACATATGTCTACAACTTTAATGCAAGAATAGAATTTTATTTCTGTCTCAAAAGGTTTTGAAATTTGGCTTGAAGTTGAGTTTTGGATTCTGTCACTGTTTAAGAATAGTCTGTAGTATTTTAGTGATAACTCTAGAAATAATGAACCAAATTGTATGAACTTTAGTTTATTAGAAACTTAAGATATATAGGAACATTGTTTTAGAAGAACATATTGCCCAGAAACCTCAATTTCTATGTCAAAATAGCCATACGAATCTAACTCAAAACCTATCCTGAGAAAAACAGGAAAATTATAGGAAAAATAAGAGATTAGCTTCTGTTACAATCGAGGGAAGGTACCCCACCATCGTGGGCAGTACTTAGTAAAGGAAAAATGTTGGTTTTAGAAAATTATTGGAATATATAAGGTTAAGGTGCTTAAGAATGGTTTAATTGAACTTAATTGAGGTTGAAAATGAGCCTAAATGATTAATTGAGTAGGAGTTAATTTAGTTATGGATTTGTAATTGAAGTAATAACTTAAGGAAGGTGTTATTAGATAAAAAGTACCTAATTTTGGAACTTATAAGGTATTAAGGGAATGAAGTCTACTTATGAATGCTAATGTGATTTAAAGAACAAGAGTAATGTTAGTTGTGAATGTTTATGAATTGGGAACTTGTGTGACTACATGTAATGTGTAATTACTTAATGTATGCATTGGTGCATTATTACAAATGTTTATGTTCATAAGGCATGTTAAGTTTGATTAAATGTGAATGATCATATCCTATGTGAACAAAATTGAATAACTTATATGATATGCATTATATCTTTTACTTGTGATTCTAAAAATCTGAAATGGATTATTTTAAAACTGTTAAGCCCTAGTCGTAGGTAAATAGGCATGCTTAGAAGGGTCTGTAGCTGCTCCTATGACACTAAGGTGTCGACACTTCGGTTTCTCCTGATATAGACACTTCGGTCTCTGAGACATAAGTCTCTCCTGATATTGACACTTCGGTGTCTCCTGATATGAACACTCCAATGTCGAGATATAAGTCTCTCCTGTTCTGTATTGCCAATCATGGTTTCTCCTGTTCTAGTCTCGTTACCCACTTTTGTAAAAAGGATTAGCAGGCTAATTTGTTTTGTAGTATGTTATATGCTCAGTCCTAATATAATCAAGCTCTGATCTGAAATAACTAAGTTCTGTTCTGATATAATCAAATACTGTTTTGATACAGTCAAATTCTATTATGGTACTTTAAAGTTCTGCTATGATATCATGGTATCCTGTTCTGATAATTGTAAGTTTTGCTCTAAGTAAATATATTATGTTTTGATATGACATATTCTGTTTTGAGATATATATTGTTTGGATTGCACTTTTTTATAAAAAAATTAAAGATTGTTTGACATATGACTTGATTCTGTATAAGTGAGTGTTAGATGACTGTTAGAAACAGTTGCCAAATTATATCTTGTTTAGTTAATTCCCACTAAGCTTTATGCTTAGCATGGTGGTTTTGCCTCCTTATAGGTTCTGATAAGAAGGTTTAAAGACTGGGATAAGACAACCGTAATGGCCAAATAAGGATGTATTTTATTTTTGGAAGATGTATATTTGTGTTTTAGTTTAAGTTGTATTTTCATGCAATGAGACCTTTTGTATATTTGTGGATAAGGTTTATAATATCCTATAAATGACTTGTAAATGGATTGTAAAACTTACTTGCTTGAGTTTCTGGAAAAGCATGTAAGGGATCGTTTGGTATGTTTTGGATTATTTTGGTTCTGTTTTGTGTAGCATCTACATATCCTCCTAGGGGGTATGTGGGTGTTACATTAGTCGTGAGAGCCAATTCAGGTATGCAACTTTGAAAGATCGTCAAATTATTCCGAATCGATTTATCGATCATGCAGCTATTATTAAATTAAGAATAACAGACCGAGTGAATGGATTTTTGCATAACATAGGGTGGGATAGATTTGCTAAATTAAAAAACTTCATATGTTGAATTAACTCTAGAATTTTTGAGCACTTTACAATTGACCTTTAACGAAATGACATTGTAATTATTATAATATTTAGATTGATGAATATGTGGCATGTAATTACTTTAGATGTATTGAATAGTATATTTGGATTTTTGGATAGTGATTTATGCGGCTACCATGATGATTTTAGGCCTACAAATTTTTGGAATGAAATTACTAATTGAAGAAACGCTTTTTCTCCAAGTAGGTCTAAATCGTCTGCTTTAGTGGACCCTAGCCTTCGCTATCTTCATAGTTTTTTGACTTCTACATTATTTGGTAGAGGAGAAAGCCAAGGTGCAGTATCTAAAGAAGAATTCTTTGTGTTGTGGTGTGTGGTGCATGCTAAACATTTTAATGTTGGTATGTGGTTAAGTATGCTTCTATTTGATGTGGCTAAAGCTAGAGCTGGCAAAATAGTAATTGGAGCATTTGTCACCCAAATTGCGGAGCACCTTGGTTTACTAACTAAGAGAACAGTTATGCAGTTAGTTTCAGGCAACTCTAGTTTAGAATTGCAATCATTGGTGTCTATGAAGATTGTTAGGCGACAAGGTGATCGCTATTCTCTCGTTAACGACAACACAACAGAAGCTTCAAGTAGTAAGCGTAGTTGTGTCGGAGTAGCTGAAGGTAGAGAAGAGGATGATGTTTTGCCATCCAAAGCTGGGTGTTAGTATATTGCACCTAATTCTGTTGAATATCAATCATTGTTGAATCAACTAATTGCTTTTGAACAGGGAACAAATAATAGATGGGAAAGGATTGAGGCTAGCATAACGGAGATGAGGAATTTCGTAGAGAATTTAAATACTCGTTCTTGATAGCGTCCACCTTCATCTTAGTATTGTATTTCTATCTTTTCTATTTATTATTTTTATTGTTTGTCGTTAAATTATTTTTAATTTTATTGTTTGTCTTTATTTATGTTGATTGCATCTTAGATACTTTGGTTTCTTAGTATTATACATTGTGTGTTTGTTTTCTTGCTTAATAGTTAAAGATGCATGGTTATTAAATAAACTTTACTGGGATTGTAAATGCATAGTATGAGTGAATTAATATAATTGCATGCTTAAACTGATTGACTTGGATTTCAATTGAAATAATATTAGCTTGTTGTGATAGATGAATGAGACCTTCCTTTGGTAAGAATTTGAGCTTTTTTGAAATATTGAACACCAATTAAAAGTATTCATTGCTGAGAGCATTGTTTCATGGTTAAGCAAATCTAGAACTTGCTTGTAAATACCAATCGATATTACATAATCTTATGCAAACATTGCAGGAATGAAGGCATTTAGGATTTATCTTGACAGCTTAAAAAGCCACCATGATATTATCCTTAGTGAGCCCCCTTGAGCTTAAACGAAACTTTTTGTTAGTTGAAACCCAAAATATAAGCCTTGGCCTTGATTGTTTATCTTTTTTCATCACATCTGCCATAAGAGCAAGTTGAGCATTTAAAAGGTATAATCGATTATAAGGAATAATTGTGGGAGAAGCATAGCATACAGGTAGGTTATAAGTTAGTCTTGGGTATGATTGTAGTAATTTATATTTGTTGCACATATTTTTTTTCCCTTTTTGAATTTATATTGTTGTAAATTGGAAAAAATGAAAATATATCAAGTAAAAAAACGAGAAAAAGGAAAAAATAAAAAAGGAAGAGAACCAGAAAATGCGAAGGAAAAAAAGAAAAAAAGGAAGAGAAATAAAGAAATAAAGAAAGCAGAGGAGGGAAAAGTCATGAAATTGGTAGGGTTAAGTTTGTAAATGGAAAGAAAAAATTAAATGTTTTATATTTTATGTTTTATCGATTTGTATTGCTTTAAATGCTTAATTAGTTCTATGACGTAAAGACTGGTTTTATGTTTTTTCCTACTTTTAGCTTGGCCCTATTACCACCAAAATAAAGACCTTTGGATTAATGTTTGTGTTGGATATTTAGTAGTGAAGATTGGATTCGTAAGCAAGCTTATGGTGGATGTTTAACATGAAATGAATAATGAATCTATATTTATGACCTTTGAATTTATGAGAGAAGGGAAAGTGGAGTGAGTGTCTATCACACTTGTTAATGGTCTTTCAATTGATGTACTTGTCAATTATGGTTATGTATACGAAAGATATTTTGTTTACGAATTGTTATGAGTTTGAAAATCTTAGGTTGTGTTTATTGAATTGATCTTTGACATCTTTAATTATTAAATGAGAAAATAATTTGTTGTTATTATTAATTTGTTCTTTAGTGTTTGTGTTTTCAAAGTTTAGTGTTTTTCGTTTTGGTTAAGTACAAGTATGATTTAAGTATTGAGGTATTGTTATCGTTAATTTTGTCTAATTTGGTTTCTTTTTGTGCGTTGAAAATTTTAAGAATCTTAATGACATTATGTTGTGAACGAAGGATAAAGGGGTATTAATCTTCACTCATTCATCATGCTTAGAGACCAGACAAGATGCAAAGAAAGGAAGAAGAGAAGAAAATCAGAGAGAGTTGAAGAAGAAAGATTGTGGATAATTATTATATACATTATATGTATGCATATGTAATTCCAAATATATTTTGTTGTCATGTAAAAATGTTTTATTTGTCAGTAGAAGCTTTTGGTTCTTAAATAGTTTTGTTGGGTCATTATAGATTTTGATGTCTATATAGTATTTGATCTATTTGTGGATAGGGTTTTATCGTAATGTGTATGTTTAATTAATAGTCTTAGTGTAGGTTTAGGAAAAGATAAAATTAAAATAGTTGGCAATATAGTTAATTTGATCTTATTAAACTTCGTACGTTTGACGCAGTAATAAGTAGGCAAATAGGTAAAAATGATTGGGATATTCTCGAAGACAGAGAATAAAATTTTAATGTTAGAATAATATAAATTAGACAGAATAATAAAAGCAAATGGATAGATCATATTTGCTTTATAATTCTTGCGTTTAGCGACTTTTAGAGATAAGTTTAATTATCGAATTGAAAGATATTTAGAAAAAATACGTCCATTAAATATTTACAATAGATATTGATATGTTGTGGTGGTTATTTATTTTATATTTGCAGAATAATATTGTTAAAAGGACATGTTAATCTATGACATCAGGCACATTTTTTAATAAAATGCAAAGGTTGCGTATAAAATAAAAGTGGTTTAAGAAAGAAAAAGTAATTTTTGAGTTTATTGTATGCAATTTTGAATTATCACTAGAACAAGGTGATAGAAAATATCTAAGAAGGTTGCATTTGTATAGAAATAATTCATGTAACATCAACATAATTGTTCAAATCAGACTAACATTTAATATTTTTACCTTCTAAAATATAGTAAAATGTGATATCAACAGTTCAAATAAGACTAAAATTTTAGGGTAAATTTTTTATTAAGTTGTTGTTGTAGTTACGGAATCTATTCAAGAAACATATGATAGGAATTAAAATACAACATAAAAGAAGGCATGCTAAAAGGAAACAAAAAAACAAATTAACATAATGGTTTGTTTTGATACGTTGAAAGTTGTATGAATTTAAAAATAATTATTTAATGAATGTGGATGAGTTTAATAAAGAGAATTGTGATATGTAAGTCACGGTTGTATTTTGTTTTAGGTTTCCTAAGACTATTAAATTAGGAGCTAAAAATGTAAAAGAATAGTAAAACAAAGTAAAAGCGAGAAACACGTAAGGATAGCATCAAAAGTTTAATAAAAGAGGAAATTAAATCATCAAAGTTACAAAAGTTGCATGCTTATATTGTTTTACGTAATGCGAAAAAAGTCTACGACAATTTGGGGTTTCTTGTTGCTATCATCAACGTCTGCATTTGAGGCTAGTGTCGGTTCACTGAATCTTTTGTGAAGACATTGTCTTACTTTTGAAGAAGAACCAATAATATCTTAAAAAAATAAAAAACAAAAATATATTAGCCATAGAGTATAAAACCTAACATTACTTTTTGATAAAAATGCTGAGTAAATAAATAACAAATAATAATATAATTTATCCTAAAAAAGAGGTTAGACATAGTTTAATGAAGATAAAAATGAAAAGATTGATTGAATAAATAATGATAAAAATCTGAAATAAGTGTAGATGTAATTTCAGCGTTGGAATTTTGATCATCTGTTGAAATCTCATCATCTTTTTGAATTGAAGTTAAACCCTTTTGTAATTCAACATCATCAATTTGGCGGTAATAGATAACAGTGAACCGTTGTCTTCTATCAGGTGACTGGATTTGGAAATGTTTGATATGAACAAGAAAGGTCTTGGTTTTCAATTCTACGTGTACCTTTTCTAAACGAAGTTCAAAACTCTTTTTATGGGAAGACAAAAATGTAGATCATTAGTAAAATGATAAAGTCGTAATAATTTTTGTCATTAAATGTAAATCTAATTGTAATAAATGAAAAATATAACTTGATGGTAAAATTGCATAGCTTCAATTGCAGTGAATTTCAAGATTTTTTCACTAAGTTCACCAAAAATAGAAGTTGTTACAGTTCTTATTTCGTTGTTAAATCAACATCATAGCGACATCTACAATTTTAAACAAAAAGTTAATGAGAAAACGTATGTTAATTGATATATATAATAATTGATTTACGATCAAACCTGTAGAGATTATAAGAAAAGAATTAAAATCCCAAAAGAAAAATCACGCCCGTGAGATGTTAAATCACTCCGTGAGAAGGGCTCACAGGTGTGACTTAACATGTCATACCTGTGACAAACAAATTAAATTAAAGTCACACCCAGAAGGGCTCATTGGTGTGACTTAACATGTCAATCATTTTCTCACGGGTGTGACTTAGCATGTTACACCTGTGATATACAGTTCATGACATATAGTTCTATGTTGTTCTCGCAGGTGTAAGATGAATATTTCAACTATTTCCTTCATTCGTTTCGTTGCTCAGAAGATTAACTTGCTAATGTTGTAAAAAAATTTATTTCCCAACAAATACACTACATCATAAGAAAAGGCAGAAAATTCTAAAGAAAAAGAGAAAAAGAAATGCCTGGGTTCAGCTGGGAGTTTCTCCCTCGAAGAATTGCAAATGAATGTAATTCCATATATAGCAGCTGTTGAATGAAAGCATTTTTTACAGGCTATATACCAGTACTTTTGCAATATGTGTTGAAAGGAAATATGGGTTTTAATCCATATTGTCTGTAAATATATAGTTTATTTGTTGTTAGAGAAAGATGAAAAATGTAAAAGTACTAATTTTTAAGATCTGCAACTTCTTATATTGGTAGATCAATAAGAATTGCAGAGTCAAACCAGGTCAATAATGTAACACCTAAAATATTTCAATTATAAGGTAAGAATAAAATAGAAGGATAAGTAAAAGAAAAATGTGAAAGGGTGATGAAAAAAGAATAAAATTACCATTGTAAAAGTTTACTTTTACCCTGCGACATACAATTATCGGATAAGTATTTAATGATTCGACAATTTGTTGGCCCCTCATTAGTAACAAAATCATTCCATATTCACAGTATAACAATTTGTTGCCTAATATAAAAATGGAAAATGTTAGAAAAAAGAACTGGTGTCAAATTTTAAAAGCTGTAGAGAATAATAGAGAATATAACATACTGTTTGTTGGTAAGAACAAAATTTTAGACAGTTGAAAGCTTGACATCTTTGCTGGTTTGTTTTTGATCCAAGACTTCAACAACGACTGCCAAAATATCTATCGCATTAAAGATAAATATAATTAGATATAGTAGCGAAAAAAGTCAAAGTTCTAGAAGAAACAAATAAAGTATCTAACTGATTGACTTTTCCTTGTCGTTCATATAGTTGATAAGATCCGTAAAAGATGTATAGTTGAATTTAATAGGGATGATGCTGTCATTATCTGTTACAGGTTCAACAACAGTGCAACTTGTAATAATCCATTGAATTCTTAAGTTTTCAGTTTGGTACTGAGACAGAATTCGCTTAACAATGACGTTACAAATGATATATTTCTTATACGGCTGAAAAATATGGCTCATTCGTTCGATATCATTGTTAAAGATAACATCTTCAACTTATGATCCCTGTTAATAATAAACATACAGTTAATAATTAAGTTAATGAAAAGGGAAGATTTGATGAAGAAAGTATAGTTGTTATACCTCAGAATAAAAAAAGATAAACTTTTGTCTCTTCGATGGCGTGCTAGCTGATGTCAAAATATGTTGTTTTTCTTGGATAGTAATTTTACATGACCACTATTGAGTACCAGGTAAAATATCCTTAATCAACAAATACTTTTCCATCCTTTAAAAAAATATTGAATAAAATAATAAGGGAAAATAATTTTTTATATGGAAGATAATTAATTAAAATTGAACAAAACAATTCATATACCTTCTGATAATTTTGTGCTTTATAATTTAGCTAACTAGAAAATTTCATGAAACACGATATTTCTTATTTTTTGATCAATTTTTGAAGACTTAAAAGTTCCTGGAATAATCAAAACTTTAACAGATTTAGGAGTCCGAGCTCTTGAAAAAGCCACATATAATTGTCCATGTGAGAATACAGGCTGACGGAGATAAATTCCTACATAATTAAGTATTTGACCCTGGGATTTATTTATAGTCATTGCAAAATATAAACGAACAGGGAATTGTGTTCTCACAAAATGTATTCCATTTTTTTTCATTTTCTGAAGATTGCAAAGGAATCTTAGGTATAAAAACCTGTTTTCCTTTATGAGATCCAAAGACAATTTCTGCAGAAATTGTATGATCTTTTAACTATCTACATATCAACCTTGTGTCATTGCACAGTCCCTCAGTTGGATCCAAATTTCTTAGGAGCATAATTGGGCAGCTTTCTTTGAGCAAGAGTTTGTATAGAGGTAGACTTTTAGGATTCAAAGAATTTAGAAAATCTTCATAATCTGCTTGATGTCTTTGGTCAAGCGTTTTGTCAAAACTTATGTAAGAATGAAGATTTCCTGACAATTTGTTGATCATCATGTCATTAATTTCTTTAACACAGCCATTTGTTGGATATAGTACACATCTATTTATCATTTGATATGGATCAGATGCAAACAAGCTTAGCTTAGGAAAGGCGTTATCAATTAACCTAATGAAGGCAACAGTGCATAAAAAACATGTCTTTTTAATTTAAAAAATAAAAATTGATAGTAAAGGAAAATTATAAAAATTTAAGCTGTTAAGAGATTCATCCTTGTTATGATAAGGAATAACCAACTGTTTTGGTAAGAAAATTCGATCTTGGTAATTAACTAGTTTTGTACCTTCTCTGACTCGTAATAAAAATTCACAAAAGCTGGATTTGATATAGTTCTCATATTTATTGTCAAAGAAAATTTATGCAAGTATGGCCAAAGATGTGAATTTAGAAAACTTGAATCAATTAGTTGTTATTTTGTGGCTTGGTCTATAATTGGTAAGGTTTGACAAAAATCACTGCCAAATTCAACAATTTTTCCTCCAAAAGGCTTATTGGAGTTCACGATATCTTGAAGTAAGTCATCAAATGCTTCAATGACTTATCTTTTTTCCATGGAAGCCTCGTCCCATAAGATAAGACTAGATTTAAATATCAGTTTTGCAATACTGCTCTACTTACTTAACTGACAAACTTTCTTTTTCGAGAAATCAAGTGGAATTTTAAATCTTGAGTGAGCTATTCTACCACCAGGAAGGGCTGATACTGCAACACTTGATGTATCAACAGCAATTGCAACATGACTTTGTGACCGTAAAATTGCAAGAAGAGCCCGATACAAGAAAGTCTTCCCAGTTCCACCAGGACCATCAATAAAAAAACTACCACCATTTAAAGCCAAAACTGAATGCAAAATCAAATCAAAAAAGTATTTCTGCTCGTTATTCAACTTTGAATGTAATAATAAGTCTTCTGGATCAATCTGTATATTCTTCTCACTTTGTATTTCTTTGTTAAGACATTGATGATAATCAACTTCAAAGTGATAATCAGTAAGATGATAATTGCTTAAGCTTTTTCCCATTTGTTCTAGGGATTTATTATTATCTTGAAGAGCCATTCTTGTAACGTCCTCAAATATGCATGCAGTATAGGAGGAAGCATATTGGTAGTCATAACAAAGATCATCTTTGAATGTGTCCTAAAGCTGCTTAGGATTTGTTGGTGAACAATAGAACTAGAGTGTAGCAAATAAATGTCTAAGGGAAGCTAGCATTTGAAATAATACAGCTTCATTTAAAGTTTGTTGTATATAAAAATTAGATGCTAGCAGTCTTAACTTTAATGCAACCTCCTTAAACCAGATTGGTTTTTCACCATCAACAGTTAACAAGTGATCAAATTATGTTAGTCCTTTGATATGTGTAAGTAATAACCTCGAGTAGTACCTTTCTCCTTCTTTAGGGTCAACAGTAACCAATCTTCTAATCGCTTTTTTCGACTTCTTTCTGACCATATTTTTATTTTTCGATTCCAAATAAAATGTTCTGGAAAATTTTTATACAAACATTTCATCTTTTCTGCCTTTTTATTTGTCAAATTCATCTTGAAAAATTCAGTCAGCATTGTTTTGGAGAATTTAATTTTTCTCAACAAATATAGGAGATCTGCATTTTGTTTCAAAGGAAATAAACTATTGATCTGGAAGATGAACCTGGAGTATATAAACTAATGGATTAATTTCTGCGAGACAAAATTCATATATACGCCAGAAAGCTTCAAGAGGTGAAATCCAACGACCTTCTTGAAAATTACTAATTTCATCAATATCAGTTGTGGTCTATTGATCGACAATGTTAAAATTGACAACATCATGGCCTTTAAACACGTATTTATATCAGTACTTAACAAGCTTAAAAATGGAACATATTTTAATATTTATGTGGCAATCAATGAGCAACAAAGGTACGGATTGTAAGGAACCACCCATCTATTATCAACCTCATGTCTAAAAATTTTAACTTTTCGACCATCATTTCTTCATCTATAATATGGATAACTGTCTTCACCATGAACAGTAAAAGGAGCAAAATTTTTAGGATAATGGTTTTTGCACACACCATTTCTTATGCAAGGATAATCTTTATTCAGAAAACCACAAAGACCATGAATCATATGCTTAATGACAAGAGAATATAAGCGCAAATTTTGATCAGGATTTGGTTTTTCAACATATATGATCTGGTCATAAGAATCTGGATTTAGCAATTTTGAATGTTGTTTAAGTATCAGCAATAAATGAGCATGAGGGAATTCACGCTTTTGAAACTCAATAACATAAAAACATGTGACAAAGTCTTAGAATAATTGTTTTTTTATCAACTCATTTTTAAGAATTTCAAATTTAGCTCTAAAAACTCTAGCCAATAAATCTGGCATATCTTGTGGCTTTTTATGAAACTTAAGGTTATCATGAATCTCTCTCTATATAGGGTTGCAAGTCATGGTGAGGAAAATATCTGGTTTGCCATGCTTCTTTACTAGAGCCATTGCATCAAGATAATATTGTTTTATATCCCTCCGACCATCGACAAATGAAGCTGGGAGGACAACTTGATGACCAATTCTACAACCTTCTGTTTGACCAACAGTAATACTGTCTAAAACACCTTGCAGTATCTCTACCCTTATCTTATTCTGTCTTTTTCTATGGAAATCAAGTCTAGATGTTTCAATCTTTATATAAGTTCTAACAACAAATTATTGGAGCAGCCTTAAGCTATGGAGCAATATAGATTCATCATGTTCTCTTATTTGGAGCCTATAACAATATATTCTCTAGCAGAAACACTACTATCTTCACAGTATTCTTGATCAGCAACTAATAATTAAACAAATAAATTCGATAAGTGAAACTGTAACATAAGATAATAATGTAAAAATGAAAAGGGAAAAGATAAACTTATCTGCGTTTTCCATAGTGAACGATTCAAATGGATCAGTAAAGGAGTTGAAGTTAAAATTACATCCTTCATCTGAAACATTGCTTTTGTCTCTCTTTGGAATCAACCACTTAATTCCATGATGCCACCCAAATTCACTATGAGGAAATAAAAGAGGATATTGAAGGGGGTCATAACATGCACAGTAAGACTGAATTCTATAACTTGTGCCTGAATGAGTATAAACTTGGATGTGAGGACATTTATCAATCTTTTCATTATTGATCTCAGTCCATATAGCAGCCACTTGTGAAGCAGTAGGAAGATTATAAACACACTAATGAAGGCCAGGATAACACCTTAAAACAATTGCTTGATTCTCAAGCATTGGAATGTTCCTAAGACTTCTGAAGAACTTGGCATAAGGATTATCTTGTAAAATTGTCATAATCAGTTTTAATGTATCCTCACAAAGTTTATCACAACTCTTAGTCCTTCTTTTCAGTTCCTCATCAGTATCAGAGAAATAGAGTTGGATACTAGAAACATTGTCAGTTGTTGAAACTAAACTGTAAAGGAAATGATAAACTTGACCTTGAACACGAAATGTGTAAATGCCTTGCTTATGTTTTGTTAGTTCTCGATCATATCTAGCTCCATATGAAGCAAAAGCTACATTATTATTGTATATACGAACGTTCTTCCTAACATGTTCAGATTCTTTATCATTACTAATAAATAATCGTTTCAGAGCATATGACATTTGAGGAGCAATGATGGAAATCTTTCTTGATGAACAACAAAATGACGGGGGCTCTAGATGAAATCTCTTCACATCACAATGTTCACAGTTTGGAACAACACGAAGTTGTAAGGGCTAAACAGATAAATTATCCAAGGATGTTAACTTTGACGAAGAATGATGACAGTTTATCCCTTCAAAGATTCAGAGAAAGTTCGATGACTTTGCGCAGTAACAAAAAAATGGAAAGAACACAGGTAAAAATATTTATACCTTGATTCTCGACAGGTATGATTGTGGTAGGTTGGATTGAAGAGGAAGATACAGTTGGACAATCTAAATTATGACATATGATATTAAATGCTTCAACTATTGACTTTGCATGAAGAATTTCTTTTAGTTAGAGAAAAGAATGAGTTGCATCGACATGATTAACGTTAAAATTGATAAATTGATTTTGTGCTAGTTGATTAGTAGATTGATTAAAAAAAGTTTACCGTCAAAAGGTACGTTATCAACGGTAGAATACAAAGGTTGATGACCAACTATTTGAGAACAAGAAGGCAAAGTAGCGTTTCCTTTTTTTGTAGTACAAGTTTCTCTATGTCATCGTAGGAGTTTGTTTGTTTTCATTTTCTAGCATTTCAACATACTTTTTACGTCTCTTGACATTTTTATCCATCTCTGAATGCAGAAAAAAGTTGAACAAAGATAAAGATGATTAACAATAATTAATAAAAAATTTATTAATTATTTATTAGACGATATTAGCCTTCTTTATATATATTAATAATATATTTTATAGATATTTAAATATTCGTATTAATAACATTAACGCTAATATCTTACATTTAACAAAGCCTTATATATATATATATTAATAATATATTTTTTAGATATTTAAATATCCTTATTAATAATATTAACGCTAATATTTTACATAAATTTAACAAATGATAGAAGGCAAAAATTTAAAATGGTCACCATAATAATATCACTCGAATAAAGTGTGAGGTAAATAAAGGATTAGAAGAAATAAACACGTTATTTTACGTCAGCTGAAAAATGTGACAGATAAAATGAAATTTTATATAATAAAATTTTTAACAAAATAAACATAACTGAATAGGGGAAAGATGAACAAGAAAAAACCTGAAACAAAAACTGATTAAAAAAAGACATATTTAAAAGGCTAAATGTGGTGAGTGGAAAATTTGTGGGCTGACCATTGTGCAAGTCACAACCATATAACGATAGAAATTAGTACATTTTATCATGTATTATAGAAAAGATTATAAAATGTGAAACACGTAATTATTGTTGTGAACTCTGTCAAAAAGTCCATTTAAGTCCCAATTGGGATATATTCTACCTAAAATAATATTAGTGAATGAAATGAAAGATTAACAGGATATAATGCCACACATTTAATCTCTGTTGTCAACCCTATTTCTATTGTCAACTATATTAAGAAGTTTATGTGTAAGTCAAGGTTAATTCACAACCATGGATAGAAAACAACTCTATTATATATTTTTCCCAACAACAATGTTATAAAGGAAACGAAGAGCTTATAGATGGTGGATAAACAAAGGCCAACTTTTGTTCACTGAAATTAAGATATGATGTGTTCAATCTATGGCAAAAAAAAAGATTGATTAGGATAAAATGCGACACACGTAATTTACTGTTCTCACTTTGTTAAAAAGTCCTAAGTGACGATTTCGTGCAACAGATGATGAAAAAGATAAAAATAGCTCCATTATATATTTACACAACATGTTATTTATTAAGAAGTTAATGGAAGTAATTGGATGTCATGGGTGTGACATGTTAAGTCACACCCGTGAGACTTTCAAAGGTGTCAAACAACTCTATTATATATTTTGCACGAATGAATAACTAACATAATGTGATACATGCAATTCATCTTTTATAACTCTATTATGCGCATATAATGACTAAATTGATAAAAAAAGTTAATAAACTAAAGAACAAGAACATATGATAATGGTAACTAAGAACTTACAAATGGTGGATAAAGAAAGGTGAACTGTTTTGTACTCAAATAGAGAAGAAGTGATGCCTTGAATATATGACTTTTTATAGTTTGGAGCTGGACGAATGTGTTCGTAAATATAGTGAGAAGGCAACATTTGTATGGTTAGAGAAGAAAAGAAATAGATGTAATACCTAATCTCTGGTTGCCAGTACAATATTATTTATAATAAAAAGCCGTCAATAGACTAAATTGATAGCTATTGTCATAAAAAAAATTTCTCAACTACCTGACTTGTTTCAATTTAGCAAAATGTCCATCAAAGCGTCACATATAATAAATTGTGAGTTAAAATATGGGAGGCTTAATAAATTTTGTAATCTATTTTGAAATCGATTATGAGAGATGTAATCTGATAAATTTTGGAATTGATTGACATCATTCAGTTACCTTGAAAGTTTTTATTGAATCATCGTGTATATAAACAATGAATTTTAATATATATTAAAGCACCCAAATAATTTGTCTACATTATTAATTTACTACAATATAATGATAATAAATCACTAATTATACAAAATAAATAAATAAAATTATATACTAATATGTAGAAATATGTCACAATGGTAAATGAAGAAATTCTTTGCAAATATACTTATGATAAATTATAAATTATAGATAATTAAAAATTTTGTACAAATTTTAAAAATATGAAATTTTAAGCTGGTTTATAACATGTTAAGTTTTCAAAGGTAAGTTTTTTAAGTTAATTATTTTTTTAATAACACTTATAATAAATCTCAAATTATACATATTAAATAAATTACGTAATAATTAGATATTAATTTTTAAAAATATGAATTTTGAATATAAAATAAAGGGTCATAATTGTATTTGAAGTTAGAATGATATTAGTTTTTTGAAGCATTAAAAATTTTTCTTCTAATAAAAGCTGGAGTATTGTCAATTTTAAACAGTTAAATAGAGAGATAATCAAAATTTTGATAATTATTCATTTCATTTTAAATAAACTTTAGCTGAGAAATATGGAAGGCAATAATAATTTACTCAATAATAATTTAAAAGTAAAAGAAGTCATGACTCCTTAAGTCACAACTGTGCCGCTTATCAACTTAAAAAGTCACAACCGTGAACATGATATGTATGAATTACTTTAAGTTATATAAGGTAAGTTTTCTTATTTTCTAAATCTTAAATTATACATATTAAACAAATCATGTAATGAAAAGACATAAATTCTGAATATAAAATAAAAGATCAAATTGTGTTTGGGTTAGAAATATATTAATGTTTTTAGCATTAAATATTTTTCTTTTAACCAAAAATTTTTCTTCTAACCAAACACTGATAGCTTTAATAATTTTTAAAAATATGAATTTTGAATATAAAATAAACTATCATATTTTATTTGAAGTGAGACTAATATTAGTTTTTTTGGAGCATTAAAATTTTTTCTTCTAATAAAAGCTGAATTATTGCCAATTTTAAACAGCTAAATAGAGATAATCAAAATCACGGTTGTAGGATAAAAGGCAATAATAATAAAAGAAGTCATGGTTGTGACTTAAGAAGTCACAACCATGAACGTGTTATGTACCAATCACTTTTAAGCCGGTTTCTAATATGTTAAGTTATATGAGGTAAGTTTTCTTATTTTCTAAATCTTAAATTATACATATTAAATAAATCATGTAATGAAAAATATAAATTCTGAATATAAAATAAAAGATCAAATTGTGTTTGGGTTAGAAATATATTAATTTTTTAGCATTAAAAATTTTTCTTCTAACCAACACCTTAATAATTTTTAAAATAATAATTATTTACATAATGCAAAAATTGTTGATTTGTTAATGTAAAATTAGACAAATAATAAAGAGTAAAGAAAAGGATTTCATTAGTACACAAAAGGATTTCATTCATCGTTATAGTACATAAAAGGATTTAAATTGTATGCACCTACACAAAAGGGGATTTCATCATATATAATATTCGATGAAGAATCTGCATTGAGGTCAACTTAACTCTTACTTTAAAACCGATATGATACTGACATGTGACGACACTTAAGATGAGGTGGTATCATAGACAAAAGACCACCAAGCGACAGTCGCAGACCTATAAATAATCTCATCATAAGGGCTTATGTAAAATTTTAAAAAGGGTAAGAAAGACTCGTAAAAGTTGTGAGATTTATAGTTTTTTTTGGAAAACAAAAACATGGCCGGTGATCAAAAGAAAGAGGGTTGTGGGGTTTGCAGTTCAGTAATTTTAAGTGTGTCTCTTGTGTTGACACGCTGTAGAATAGGAGTCAATGGAAATAAAGCTTTGTTGGTGGCCGTTGCACAAGATTTGATGTTTCGATGACCTCCCCTTCTATCAATGGGTAATGCAAAGGAAATAGATCTTGCATTGAATGGGTTAATCTGTGCTGATCCCAAAGGAGAGTTGCCAATGGATTCTATCTCTGAAATAGTTGGGCGGGTTAAGGTAAGTTACCACGGTTTTACTGAGTTAGAATTAAAGAAAAAAACTAAGTTTTTATTAAGAAAAAATGGATGTGTATTATCTTGAAAAAAACATCATGAACACTTAGGCTGTACAGATGGGGTATTTAAACATAACTATAACAAAAAAATCCCATGAAATCTGGTTAGACAGCTAGCTTGATAACAGAAGTCTTGATATTTCCTTTTCTGAAGGCTTAAGTGGATTATCATTTTGGTTTGAATTTTGCTGCCGTTAGATCTCTAAGATCACTTAACATCTCTCCACTGATTGAGGCTGGATTGTCAGAGTCTTCACCCTTTTTTCTCCAAGAATTCTGTGCATCCTTATCCCTCCATAGATTCTGACGGTGGTTATTCAAACCCAGCTGTGACAGGTTGCTAATACCTTCTCGCAAACTTGGTCTGGGCTGGAGGCAAAGTTTGTTGCGAAAATATTAAAAAACTGCTTTTGTCATTGGTTTTGTGAAAAGGTTAGCAACTTGATTATCAGAAGAAATATGTTGAGTGACAAGCAGTCCATGTGCAATGCGTTCACGCACAAAATGATAACCCAACTCGATACTTTTGCTTCGTGCACAGAACGCAGGATTTATTATCATATGAAGAGCACTAAAGTTGTCGCAATAGAGTATAGGAGGAGATGATATTGTAATGCGAAGATCTTTGAGAATGAAGGACAACCATGTGAGTTCAATCGCTGTGTTTGTCATTGCGTGATACTCTGCTTCCGTACTTAACCAGGAAATTGTATGTTGTTTTTTTACGTACCAAGAGATAATATTTTGTCCAAGGAATGTACAGTAGTCTGCAGTTAAGCACTTTGTTGTAGTGCACCCTACCCAATCTGCATCTAAGAAAGCAAATAGATCAAGTGTAGTGTGAGAAGAAAAATGTAATCCCATTTCAATTGTTCCTTTGACATAGCATAAAATATGTCGAACCATTTTTAAATGTGCCAATGTGGGAGCATGCATGAATTGGGATGCATAATTAACACTATAAGAAAGATTAGGTCGAGTGAGTGTAAGGTACTGTAGAGCTCCAACAAGTCCTCGATAGTAACTTGAATCTTCCAAAAAAATATCACTAGAAGATGTTTTCATTTTAGCTTTAAAAGGTGCACTCATTAGCTTACAATCAACCATATTGGAGCATTCGAGTATGGTTGGTGTATAATGTGACTGGGATAGAAGGAGACCACTTGTTGTTGGCATGATTTCCATCCCAAGAAAGTGATGAATATGCCCCAAATCTTTCATTGCGAATTCACTGCTTAGCAACTGAATAAAATCTGAAACAAGTGCAGGAGTTGATCCAGTGAGTAACATGTCATCTACATAAAGAAGTAAAAATAATAAGCCATAATCCGAATAAAAAACAAACAAAGAGGGGTCAGCTAGACTACAAAAGAAGCCATATTTAAGAAGAAAAGCACTAAATCGATCAAACCAAGCACGTGGTGCTTGTTTTAGACCATAAAGCGCTTTTTGTACAGTACAAGAAAATAGTGAATTAGGGACAGAAAATATTGACGGAAATGACAAATATTCTGTCGGTATCTAACATTACCGACGGAATAAACCGACCGCCAAAAACGTCGGAGATTCGGCCATAGCTAAACTTATCGACGGAACGTTTGTTTACCGTCGGTAAACTTACAGACAGAATAAAAGCAAACCGTCGGTAATTTCAACTGAAAGTTACCGACCGTCAGAAATTTTTCGTCGCTAAATTTAGCGACGGTAAGTTGCTCACTCATATGTAAATTTAGCATTGGAATGTTTCGAATACGGTCGGTAAAGTTACCGACGGTAACGTTGTTTCTATCGGTAAATTCTGACCTATTACCGACGGAATGGTTTGTCCGTCGGTATAGTATATAGACAATTACCGACGGAAATATGTACATTTCCGCCGGAAATTTTTTTTATTAATTTTTTAAATATATATTTCCATTATATTTAAATTATAACCGTCTAAAAATTTTATTAATAATATATATTTAATTAGATATAAA
>JANQAP020715230.1:0-12969 GCA_026874005.2 Erythroxylum coriaceum | reverse complement strand
TAGAAATGGTGGACTCCTACACATTATGGCACAGGCATATCGATCATCCTTGCTTTCAAATAGTTAAATTGCTTCCTGATATTAGTCAAAGTCGTAGTTATTCTGGAGATATTATGTGACATATGCTTAAGGTTAAACAAACTTGTGATGTATTTTGATGTGAGTAAGAGTAAGGATCATCATAGAGATGGAGTGCGTGACGGGGGCGAGCTTGTCATTTCAGTTGAACCTATGTACAGAACTAGGACCGAGAGACTCAAGGAGACTCTCTATGCGCATGTGGGCCAATTTTTGAAAAGGATGGAGTGCACCAAGCCTATTAGAGGAGAGCTATCTGAATCACAGCTCAAATTGATTCATTTATCTCAAATCTTTGGATTAAATTCACTTGGGACTTGAAGACCATTGTATTGAGCTGCGCATTATCACTTAAGCCTAAGAGGAGAGGCTTTATTATTCTAATTTAAACTTGTTTTAAGTTATTTATATTTTAGACTTTCATGTATTTTAAGCCCAGGTCTTTTAACATTAAGCTTAGGTATAAATATTTATGTTTTAGGATTTTCGAACAATTTTTTTATCAGATTATCTTTTTGTGAGCCACCGGCCATATTGAGAGAAGAAACTCCTCTTGTTCTTTTCAACTTAGGAATTAAACATCACTTATCAACTGAATCAGATTGTGGCGTGATTTTGATCGTAAACGACTTTCTTGATTTGTTCTTTACCCGTTATCTAGGTTGCTCGAGACAAGTTCTTCGTGAAGTCTAGTAGGTAAATTTAAAACCTTGCGTATTAGATTTAATTTAGTTAGTTCGAATATATCATCTTCTTCTTTCCTTAGATCCAAACAATCTTTCAATTCCGTGGTGCTAGTTATTCTGGAGATATTATGTGACATATGCTTTAAGGTTAAACAAACTCGTGATGTATTTCCTTTGAGTAATAGTAGAGATGCGGCACCTTTTGCATTGTGACGTCTAGGGTGCATATAGAACTACATCTTCCTTTGGAGCATACTACTTCTTGACTATATATTTTTAGAGCAGTATAGGTATATTTGATGGCTAACAAGACTGTTATGAATGAGACTCAATTTAATCACAAGGTTAAAATTGTTCCTAGTGACAATTTTTTATTTTTAAAAAATTAAAAACGAAAAGGTGTCCTTTTTCTATGACTTTGAATTTTTAAAAAGAAAAATTCGAGGCCTGAAGCCGATTCAAACAGGTTTGACCCAGGTTTTATTGACATCTCTAGTCCTATTAGTAGTATTTTCTAGATTTTCGTCGGAACTTTTTGCAATATCATCCTTTATGATTTCTTTCTGTTAGCCCCGGGTCTCGGTTCTGATTTCGTGACGATTAAGCGCCAAAATTGGGGGATTATTTTAAAATAAAAGTATATATATATATATAATAAACATCAGGATAAAAGAATTAAATTTCTTAGTGAGAGTAAAAACAAATAAAAATAAAAAAAGAAGTGTTAAAGTCACGAGTGTGACTTTAAAAAATGTCACGGTCGTGAGAGGTAGGAGTGGCAGTTTGTCGCGATCGTGCTTTTGTACGATCAAGACTTTCATAAAAAATTTGGGAGCACGATCGCGACATTCATGACTACATGCTCCTATTTCAATTTATCATAACTTTCAATCTCGAAGGCCAAAAATTTCAAACTTTATGTCGTTAGAAAGCTAAGAGAAAGAGCTATATGAATAAAGACAATTTTGTCTAATTCTGCCTAGATCAATATAATTTATTCATTAAAATTCAGAACACATTTTTATCCCCTTATTCTCTTATTTCTCTCATCTGTCAATATATACTTCTATGCAATTTCCAAAAGACTCGAAACCAACAACACAATCCATATGTGCAAAACTCCCAGTTTAACCATTTGCTTAAGAAAATCTATCCAAAAGCCATCAAACATCTCACATTATATTCCTAACTGAAGTTAACAACTTAACAGAGAAAAGAATTTGAACATGAACAGAAAAGAAATTCTTCAACTCTTACTTACATTCATTTCTTAAATAAAAAGAGTGTGTACATTGCTTCAATTACATATCAAAAGCCACATCAGTAGCATAATACAAAAATACAACATGGATACTCATGCCTAACATGCTTATAAAGCTATCAAAAATGAACTAAACTAACTTAGTTACAAATGAAATATTTCTTGGAGATTTTTCGAAGTTTTTGCAACGTTCACTATTGATCTGCTTGTTTTGCACCTGAGGAGTGGAAAGATAATAGGGTGAGCTGGGAAGCTCAGTGGCTAATACGTTTATAGCTATCGATGATGAGCCACACACACACACAACTAAGCATATTTATATACACCAATCCAGTTCGCAGAACACTTGATTTAAAATTACAGTCACATAATCCATATCACATATTTTACAATCATCAAACAAAGCATTCATAAATCATTCTCAGCAAATCACAACAAAGTACACAACAATATGGCTCGAGAAAATCCAATAAAATAGAACGGCAAAACTGAAATTTACACCATGAACAGAATGAGTCCATTTTTCGGAGCTAATGTGTCACAAGCGGGCAGCCGGAAGAAGACTATAGGTCAACATGCACGTGACAAATGAAATGGTATCTCTCTTGCCCACACAAGCAAATTTTCAATACTTACATATGTCATATCATAATCATATTTTCATGCTTCTTAAATTTTCTGTTTTTCATTAACATCAAAGCAGCAGAATTCTTGCAAAGCAAACATGATTTCAATCACATATTATTTTTCCCACGTTCACAATAAATAAAAGAAAGCATTTAAGTACACATACAAGCAAATAATTCAGCTCATCAACATAACGACTATAAACGTATTACCCACCTATTTACTTGTAACTTCAAACTTAAGTTCATCTCTCCTCTTGCTCTTTCCTTCAATTTTCTTGATTTCCTTCAAACAAACAAACTTCCATTCAAACTAATATACAAATAGAAAATCCTTAAAGTTCTAATATCCAAGAATGAGCTTAGACTTAATCTATTCTTAGTTTATCTAAGTTAGAAGAACTAAAATCTAGTTAAAAGTTCATGAAAATCTAAGAACATAAATCTCTTGTTCCTCTTCTTTATCTCTTCATTTTCAGCATATAAAACATGTTTTCTCTACTTCCTTCTTCTATCAAAATAAGAAGAAAAGATAAAGGGTTACCAAAAACTCAGCTGAACCTTCTTGTTAGATATATGTTGAATATATCTATTTTATTTTATTTTGGCATATTTCTCTAAATGGACATATTTCTTATTATCTTGGATTCAAAAACCTAATTGGATAATGTTATAGATAGAATATAATTCTATCTTGGATAGATGTGTATTTGTTGGATAATATTGTAGAAAATTTCCAGTTTGAATTAAATGGACTTACGTGTATGAAAGAGTTAAGGGCATTATGGTAACTTTCTTAGTGAATTAAAAAGCAATCTTTCTGGAAATATATGATAACACTTGAAAGAGTAAAATAAGAGAAAAACCTACGGTTTTATGTGGTAGTGCGCAGTGGGTGTGTGTGAGTGTCTTCGAGAAGTGTATGTTTTGATTGTGAATGAAGTGGTTCTCTAAAATATAAGTAGGTGTGGGCTATAGGGGAAAAGTTGATGTTTTGATTGTGAATGAAGTGATTTTCTAGGAACATACGAGGGTGTGGTTTTAAAAAGGTGAAAGACCTACAGTTGATTTTGTGAAAGTTGTGTGTGTGTGTGGCTCTTCAAAGTAAAGGTGTTTGTTGCGTATGAATGAGTGGCTTTTCAAGGCAAGGGTTGTGTAAGTCTCAATAAGGAAGACAATGTGAATATGCAGAGACTGCGTCAACAATGAATTGACGTGAACAGTGCAGTATGCGTGTTTTTGGATTTTTGAAATACAGTCGAAGAAGTTTCCGCGAGTTGATGTTGGAGTTTGTGAAAATCAATCCATATTTTGCTGTGACAACTTTCAGATTTATTTCAGTGAAGTTGGACTTTTCGAGAAGTTGTTCTTCTCTTTTATCTCAAGTTTATTGTTATTCTTTTCTTAGTTGATTAATCACTTGAGTTATTTTTGTTAATTGTCTTTCATTAAGAGTAGTAGAGAAAAATCCTCTGACGAGGTTAACACGAGTCAGTCATGTTATTGGGTGTGAAATTCTTTCACGAAAACTGAGGTTGAAAGATAATGTCAAGGGGTGAGTGGTGTCGGCTCAGTAAAGCCTTAGGTAAATCTATTGCATTTCAGTGAAAGAATTAATCTAGGTGAGGGCCCTGCAGACATAGACAAGGAGTGCCGAACTGCGTTAACAAATTTATGGTGTTATCCGTTATTTTTCTTTGGATTGATTTTTTTATTTGTGCTAGAGACGACCACATAAAATCGAACAATGTGCAAAACACCTACCCCCTACGGTTTTTCACTTCTTCTTCCACTTCTTATCTCCTTTATCTTTCTTTCCTTCTTCTTCTTTTCTAGTTCGGTTTCTGCTTCTCTTCTTCGACTTCTTTTTACATTTTCTTCTCTCATTCTTTCTTATTTTTCATGACTCTCTCTCTTTTTCCCTAATCTCTCAAACACGTCTCTCCCTTATATGACTCTTTTCCTCTTTCTCTAGTTTCTTCTAGGTTCTTCTTTTCTTTCTTCCTTACTCTCACGAACACATCTCTTTCTTTCTTATTATTTTTTTTCCAGCACTTCACTCACGCACCTTTCATTCACTTCTTCTCTTATTAATTCAAGACAACAATTTTTTTATCTTTCCAAGCTTACCCTTCCATATTTGATTTAATATCTTCTAACTCCTTAATTTAATTCTAACACTTCCATTTAATCCATGCAATCATATGTAATTAAAAATATTCATAAATAAACTCCAAATTTTTCTAATTTAAGAATTCTGATTTTTACTCATGACTAGACGCCAACAATTTTTCATTTAATAATTCTAACTTCCAAAAAAGGTTCGGGGTCCAACACTTTCAACTCCACCCTTTCGAACTTTTCTCTCACTTCATCATTCCTAGACTTGGTACTCTCATTGAAAGTCACGTCATAGTGCCTCAATATTTTTTATTCTTATCTTCCCAAAACCAATACCTAAACTCATCAAAATCAAACCTAATGAAAAAATATTTCACAGCCATAGGATCAAGTTTGTCTCACTTATGAGAGTCAATGTGTAGGTAAGCCATACAATTAAAAGTTCTAAGGTGTGAAACATTTGCCTTTTTCCTGACCAAACCTCTTTTGGAATCTTGAAACCTAAAGGAGCTGACAATCCTTTGTTTATTAGGTATGTTGTTGTATTAATTGCATCTACCGAGAACATTTTTGATAACCCTACATGAACCCTCATGCTGTTCATTCGGTCATTTAATGTTGGTTCATTCTTTCAGTTACCTCATTCTATTTTGCCTTTCTAGGAACCATCCTAGTCCATCTAATCCCATTGTTAACATAAAACTTCTTGAATTTTGTCTTGTCATATTCTTCTCCATTGTCAAACCTCAAGCATTTGATCTTCTTCCTAGTTTGATTTTCAACCTCAACATTCCACCTCTTAAAAATGGCAGATACATTAGATGAGGTAATAGTTGAAGGTCCTGACACATCTAAGATGATGTAATAGATGAAGGTCCTAACACATCTATGTACACTAGCTCTAACTTCTTTGCCTATGGACTTCTTTCTACCTCTTAGAAAATGAAATTTTTGCTTTTGTAGACACAACTCTCATCTAAATCAACTTATTTTAAAATTGAAAGAGCTCCTTTAAAGTTAGAATCTTCATCCCTTTCTCGCTCAGATGCCAAAGTTTATCGTATCATAGCCTGGAACTATCAATATTAGCCATAGCGACTGCATTTGAACACTCTATAGTAATGTATAATGTCCCTGTTTTCACCCCTATGCTACAACCCTGGCACCTATTTCAACCTTCCAGGAACCCTCTTGGAATGTTGTCCTATAACTAGAACTATTCAGCTGATCGTTTAAGATCAAATTATTCTTCAGGTTTGGAATGTACCTAACATCCTGTAGCTCCCACTTACCCCTACCAAAAGACTTGATAAGCACATCTCCCTTCCTCATAATTTATAGTGGCTTATCAGTAGCAAGAAATTAAAATCTTCCTGAATTTCCATTTTTAAAATTTTGGTGCAACTCTCTACATGGAAAAAAATGAAACAACGCTCCAGAGTCTAAAACCTAAGATTTAGTAGGGTTGTCAATGCTTAAAATCAAAGTGTTCTTGATTTCCTTCATTGAATTTGCAATATCATTATCCTTTTGCTACTAATTATTTTTCTTCTTTGGCTTAAGAAAATCCCTTTTGAGATGATCCTTATCACTACATTGTTAGTTTATGCCCTTACAACCAATCGGTTGGCATTAATTATTATTTAATTAATGAATAGGAATTCTTTAACTTTGAATATTAAATTAATTACATTTGATGTTTTAATACTAAAGGTAAAATCCCTGAAATAATTACTATGTAATTGAAATTATGATGAGATAATAATTGTGAGATTTAACTTACATTTATGTATTGTTCCTAAATGTTCCTAGTTGTAGTTTCATCAAGACTGGATATCATTGAAACAGTAAAACCAGCACACATTATATTTCTTTCTTATGAAGAAAATAATTGATCTCATAAATTAAAATATAGAGATACTTAGACTAATATGTGGGTAATTATTAGAGAATAAGTCACTGAACTGACCTGAATATGAGAATGCCAAATGGAATATTACTTATGAATCTATGGAGTTCCTCATAATAATGATTGTATAATTAATCTTTAGACTTGAGATTACCAAGGTATCTTGTATAAGATTACTGTATTTTGATGCTACTTATGAATTTTCTTAGGATAATTCAGTCAGTAGTACTTGGATGTAGTATTAACCACATGGAGATAGTTGTGTAAGTCAATAGAGGATTTGTTACTCTAAAGTAATTAGAGAGAATATTCTATTGTTTTTAATTAGTAGTAATTTATGGAATTTTCTGACAGAGTGAATTGACATTTGAAAAAGCGTTTTAAAATGTCAATTATAAATCAATTATTAATTAGCAAGAATAAACATAATTGGATAAAAAGAGTATTGTTAAGAAATATGGTATACATCTTATTATTTGGTTTTGGAATTTTTTGATAATTGGACATCTAAGATAATATTGATGAGTTTAAAATTCAAATCAAAGTGGGATAAAATAAAATCTGCTATCTTGGAAAATTGGATAGAGTTAGAACTCTATATAGAAAAGAACTCTTGTAGATCACATCTGTGTGGGATGAAGGGTATTATGTGTATTCTAGAGATCGTGCGTGTGTGAAGACTCCTTGGTGAAGTGGGGAACAAATGTTGGATGGGTCCTCAGTGAATCACTCAACACATGTTGATGGGTGTATGTGTGTAGCTATAACTTTCCCGATGATGTTACTTGCATGACTTCAGTTGGGTTTAACTGTGAATTGATTTTGAGTGTGTGAAGTTTCAATATGTGCATTGATTGATTTTTTGGGTGCAACATCTTGGAGTGTTCACGGCTGGGTGTTATCTTTTGATGTGCGATTCATGGCAACTCTTTGAGTGTGATTGTTGTCTAATATTTTGTCATGTCTTCTTCCTTGATCTTTTGGTGTGTGGCTCACGGCTGGGTTGGTTTGTGTATTGCATGTGTCTTCTACCAAAGGCTTGTTTGCTTAGTCTGTCATGCTTGATGTCTTCCTGTTGTAGCTGTGAGTCGGTACTAGAATTTGTGTGAATCATCCCATAGTGTGTGGTAACAACTTTCAGATCTATTTCAGTGGAACTAAACCTATAGGGAAGTTGTCCTTCTTTTCTATCTCTAAGTGTATTAAGTTTTTTTCTTAGTTATTTAATCACTTGAGTTATTCGTTTATTGTTCTTTCGTTAAAAGATTGTTGAGAAAAATCCTCTATTGAGGTTAACACGAGTTGGTCGTGTTATCGAGTGTGAAATACTTTCACGGATAATGAGGACAAGGGATAATGTTAAGAGTTGAGTGGTGTCATCTCAATAAAGCCTTATATAAAACTATTTTTATTAGTGAAAGTAAGAGCCCCGCAAACATAGGCAAGATATGTCAAACTGCATTACCAAATTTTGATGTTGATTTATATTTGTACGTTTAATTTTTCTGGTTTTTGATTGTGTTAGAAACGACTGCGGCAAAATCTAAAAGTTTACAAAACCATTACAACCTACAGTTTTTTAATTGGTATCAGAGAAAGGTCCTCGAAGTAGAACTTGGTACATCAAGTTAGTGCAGATCTGTGTTTCGCAATTATGGCTATAAGAGAAGGGACATCAATCATCAGACCATCATTATTAGATGGTTCAAATTATCCTACCTGGAAATCACGGATGAGAGTATTCATTCAGGCACAAGGAACAAAAGCGTGGAACTTAGTTTTAAATGGCTGGACACATCCAGTGATGACTGATGAAAAGGAAGAAGCAGTGCTTAAAGATGCATCTCAGTGGACAAGGGCTAAAAAAGAAAGAGCGCTTGAAAATTCTCAAGCCTTACACGTCATCTTCAATGCAATTAATAAAGGTCACTTTGCTATGATATCAGCCTGTGAATCGGTGAAAGAAGCGTGGGACACTTTACAAATTATACATGAGGGATCAAAATCTGTGATAGCTTCGAAACTTCAGATGTTGACTGCGAGATTTGAAGAGTTGAGGATGGAATAAAGTGAAACTACTGGAGACTTCCATGAGAGACCGTATGATATAGCAAACTAAGTACATCAACTTGGGAAGAAGTACTCTAACCGAAAACTGGTTAAGAAGGCATTGAGATCGTTACCTCTGAGGTTCATATCGAAAATTACAACAATCGAGGAAGCTTATGACATCAATGAATTGTCATTAGATAAGGTAATTGGAATTCTTACTAATTTTGAGATGAATTTGTTAAGGGGCAAGTAAGAGAGGAGCAAAAGATTGGCATTGCAAGCCGAGATTGGTAAAGCTGTGAATGACTTCAAAGATAAATCTGATGAGAATGAGAATATGGAGTAATTGATAAGAAATTTCAGCAAGTGATTAAAGAAAATGCAGAAGGGTAGATCCGAGTTCAAGTAAAACGATGGGAGTTCATCGAACAACAAGCTAAAACTCAAAAGGGTTAAAGAAAAGTGAAGAAAATTCAATGTCATGAGTGTCAAGGCTTCGGACATGTGCAAGAAACATGTGCTAACACCTTGAAGAAGAGAAAAGGGAAGTCCTATACAAGCACTTAGAGTGAGAATGAATCTGGAAGTGAGTATGGTAGTGAAGAAGAAGTATGTTAATTGAGTGTGCCGAACTACGTTACCAAATTTTGGTGTTGATTTATATTTGTGCATTTGATTTTTCTGATTTTTGGATTTTGCTAGAAACGACTGCGGTAAGTTGAAGGTTTTGCAAAACTAATACACCCCTTCGGATTTTCAAGTATACACTATATCCATACTCTATCCAATTAGAATATTTGATGACGAAATGACTAAATTATATATCATAACCATGCATAGATAGGTTAAGCCAAACTATTTTGACATTCCTGATATTTGGGTGATTATGACATGTTGCTAGACGTTAATCTTAATCTATGATTATAAATTATGTAATTGGATAATTAAAGATAAATTAAAAGAATTTTTAATTTATCTAATTCTAATTGTGAATTAAAATTATAATTTTTAATCATTGTCAATATATTAGAAACTTAATGAGTCACACATTAAAGAGCATATCATGAAGGAAAAATTAATTTTAATTAAATTGGGCTTAATTATAAAGTTTGAGAAACTTTAAGGATCAAATATGAGATATTTGATTTTATTAAATTAAATTAATTATAATTAGAGTTTAACTTTAATTATAATTGAGGTATTTAATTTTAATGGAAACTGTAAAATCTTAATGCTTTTTTTATAAATAGGAGTAAGCATCAGGAAGCTAGCACTCTTGCTTATTTCCTCTTAAGCGTTGAGAAGCTACTCTGTGAATATCTTCAAAGGAAACTTCAAAGTTAGAGACCGGACGATTGAACAGCCATGATTGACACAGTGAAAAGTTTTTCAAAGGATTTTAACAGGAATGTAAATAAGGTACATTTCTTATGATTCGTATTCATATTTATTCAAGTTATTCAATTATCAGGATTCGAATGGAAACTATAAAATTTTATATTCCGTTGCAACTGTGATTCGATCACGGTTGATTTCCAACATACAGTTCTAGCAGAGAACATTACTTAAACTTTTTGAATTTCCCCTACCTTTATATATTGATATGTCGTGTTTATTTTAACCCCACTACTTATTCTTTCCCTTTCCCAACGCTCAAAAGATTCCTCAAGGATTCTCCTCATTCTATACTGCAAAGACTCTCAATTACAATTGCATCTTTAACATCGACTAGTTTTAATTTTCCTTTACTATGGGAAGTACTAATTATAGAAATAAAAGTATCTCAAATGTCAAGTATAGAAGACAACAAATTTAGTACTTGAATTTCATCATCAAAATCAATCTCAACAAAACTTAGTTGATTGATAATCATATTAACTTATTTAGTATGATCAACAACATTACTACCACCATCCATCTTAAGATTAAACCACACCAAAAATACCTTGTTGATCGCTAATGGCTTCTTATACGTGTTTGGCAAGGACTTAAAAAATCCTAAAATGCTCTTCTTATTCATGGTGTTAAGCACAATATTCCTATTCAACATCAATCGAGCAACACCTAACATTTGCCTATCGAATAGATCCTAGTCAGCCTTCGCTATAGAATCTGGCTTCTTCTTGTTGAGAGGGAAGTGTAGACTTTTTTAGTACAAATAATCTTCAATCTTCATCTTCCAAAACTCAAAATCTTTTCCATCAAACTTTCTATTTTCACCTTCCTGTCCTCCATTGCTGTAAATCTTATGATTTCCTAACCTCACTCTGACACCAGTTGTTAAGATCAACAGCCACAAACACAAAACATCAAATAACACAATATTTTTCCATGATTCAACAATGTGCCAATGTTCACGATCGCAATAGAAATTTTATTCTCTCTTGTCTTCTGGTGTACAATAACACCATGGCTCTATATATACCGAGAACTTACAATAGAATATGGAAACAAAATTTTATCCAAATTATAATAAAATATGGAAACATAATCCTATCCAAACTACGATACCAATTGACTTTTCATATATCCTATTATTTTCCACTAGAAATAAAATACAATTCCTAAAAATACAAGGAAACTAAATATTCTCATCAGGCTCTACATCTCAATAGAATTAACCAAGACCTGAGATTTGAAGGAAACCTATTTACTTAGGACCATAAAGAATATGATAACAAGCATCTACTAGACAGAGTTATAGTTAGTACTAGGGAATAGATGATTACCTTTTCTAATGCATAAGAAAATTCAACAATCAATTGGGTTTTGATCATAGCTCAATCATAGTTTAAAGGGGAACAACATATCCGAAAGGATTGCTCTTTTTAGATTCCATAATCATCTGATTAACATTGTATTTTTTTGAAGTAGCAACAAATACAATCTTTTTTCCAAGTCCGTTCCGTCTATACTTGTATAATAAAACTCAAAAAGTCATCAAAGATTAGGGAAGAGCTCAATAACATTTAGGACCTCCTTTCCTTTAATGTCATGTTGCAACATAATTTACAAAGTCATCTCTAAAACATTGTTAAAATTGCTAGCCCTAGCCTGCTCTTCAATCACCTGTCAATCAGAGGCAGCCTACATTAAGGGCAAATATATTAGTGACAATGTTCTTTTAGGTTTAAGAGCTTCTAAAGAACTATCACAAGGTTTCATTGGATACCAACTGTACGCTTAAAATAGATTTTAGAAAAGCATATTACTCTATGATCGGAATTTCCTTACCCTACTGTTAAAGGCATTCAAGTTTCTTCCCATATTCATCAATTGGCTCATTAAGTGTTACTCTACCCGTCTTTTGCAATTATCATCTGTGGTCACTTCAATATTCAAAAATACAAAAGATCTCAGACAAGGTGGTTCATTTTATCCTTATCTTTTTTTCAATTTGCTTGGAGGTATTACTATCACTCATATCGAAAAACATTGCACCCTTTAAAGTATTCAAGTACCATACTAAGTGTGAAACTTTTGAACCTTTTCAATTTATTCTTCGCTAATGATATTGCAAAGCTAATGTAACCTTTATATTCTGCTTCACTACCACTTTGCAAAACTTCACGTGGATGTCATACTTATCTATCATTCCGAGCTAAAGCTATATTTTCTGCTCCAAAGGTACCCTATTGACATCCTTATACTTGGTGAGTTCCATTAGGCTCGAAGAAGGCATAAAATATTTAGGATCCTTATAGTCTCAGCAAGATTGACTGATAAGGCTGCTAACCGTTACTACAATAGTTGGAAAGAAAACCAAACAGTCAGAACAAAAAACTCTTTATCTTTTGTAGGAAGATTGCATTCCCTTACCTCGGTAATCAATGAATTACATATTTATTAGAGTATTTATATTGTGATCCCTATGTCAATTATAAAGATAATGGAAAGGAAAATGAAAATTTTTTAATAGATTTGTTATTAGTGCATGCACCACCTTCTGCTGGCTGGGTCAAACTAAATACGGATGGCTCAGTCCACCATGAATCCAACGTTGCTACTGCGGGTGGGCTAATCAGGGACACCCAGAGTCGTTGATGCGGTGGCTTCCTGACGCATTTTACCGGGTGTTCGCCTTTGACTGCTGAACTCCGGGGCGTCCATGCTGGACTCAATTTGGCATGGACACTCGGCTATCGCCGTGTTGTCTTTGAAGTGGACGCGTTAGAGGTCATCAACATTCTATCCTCTTCCAAAATGCCTCTGACGGAGTCTCTTTTTCCTTTGGTG
>JANQAP020715129.1:0-12970 GCA_026874005.2 Erythroxylum coriaceum | reverse complement strand
AAGTTGTTTTGTTGTATATATTTTTGAATGTGACAATTCAGGTAGTTGTGTCTCTATAGAATACTTTTATGTCTGACGAACTCCTTTTTTTTTGGGAACTAATGAGGATTTTGGTAATTAATGATATATTTTAGAAATAATTTGGATAATTATGGATTAACAATGTTTGGAGTGTTACATTTGGTAATATCAGAGTGAATTTACATTTTTTGAGAAATTAAGGAAAAAAACTAATGATATGGTTTTATCTTATCTAGGATGAATTTAAGAGATGATACTATTGACCTAAAGTTGATTAAGGAATCAGGTAATTTGATCCTTGCTCTAAATGTGCTTGATCAAGGGGATGCCATAACTAATTGAGTAAGAGGAGAGGTGTCAGTGCCACCATAGATGATGCTGCTTTTTTAGATGATTCAGTAGGTTGTTACTACGATTCCAACCCAAGGTAGTTTTAGGGTAGATTGCAACTATAGGTGGATTCGTAAGATGGGTGCAGTGGAGTTTTGAGGTATTACTGATCCTAAGGAGGCTGAGGCATGGAGGGAGTAGACCTTGTTACTAGAGTGTACGTCACTGACTTGATGGAAGTCAGCGAAGAGATCTTATGAGGCATGAGAGATGACTTGGTAAGAGTTACAGAGAGAGTTTAGAGATAAATACACTCGGCGAATATATCAGGATCTAAAGAAGATGGAGTTTATGAGTTTAGTTAAGACAGATGCAATGTTAGTGGTAGATTATGAGGCTCACTTTACAGCATTATCTAAGTATGCATTGAGGGCTATGGCAAATCCAGAAGATAGTTGTTACCAATTTGAGCAGGGTCTAAGGACGAATATTCTCTTAAGTTTGGGAGCTATTATTTCTGATTTTAAGAAGTTACTAGATACTGCACTCAGAGTGGTTGATGTGATAGAACAAGATAGAAGGAGAGGAAAGTTAAAGAGGCAACCAAAGAGTCATTATGGAGAGGGGAGTTAGACATTCATAGTTTACTGGTGTAAGGGAATCTAGGAGAGTCAATGCTACATCGAGCAAAAGTGGTAGTTTTTATCGATTTGGTGGAGATCAAGGAGTTGGCAGGGACTGAGGACAATATAGCACTGCTAGTGCACTGTTAGTTAGGTCAGAAAAATGGGTTAGTCAGAGGTTTAGAGGATATTTTAGTAGAGGAGTTGGAGGGTTATAGAGTTGTGCTACCTATAGGAGAGTTCAAAAATAACCATATTGGAGACCCATTGGGATCAGTCAAGCATGCTATATTTATGGAGAGTAGAGGGCACTTATACAGGAGCTTTCTGACAGTAGGGAGGAGTTCAGGAGTGAGGGTAGAGGAGACAGTACGTGGTCAGCGTGGTGCCTTTGGTTTGGGTAGAGGTTCAGGTAGAATTTGTAATAGAGGTGGTGGAAGAGGAGTTAGATGTGGACTAGCAGTGGGTACAACCATACAGATACTAATGGGTCATCCTTGTCATAGGGTCAAACTCAAGCGAGGATATACCATATGACGAAGGAGGAGGCACCTATAACCAACAATGTCATTTTTGGTACAATTTTATTATTTGATATTAAGGCTTATGTATTAGTAGATCCAAGGTCTGCACATTCTTACATTTCTTTAGAGTTTGCCTCTAGAGTTTTAAGGGAGGTTAGTTTATTAGGATATGACCTAAGAGGATGGTTGCCAATAAGAGAGTGTGTGGTAGTAAATAGTGTAAGGGGGAGGGGGGATACTAATGAGGATTGGTGGAGTGAAGCTATTAACTGACTTGATAGTGATAGATTTAAAGGAATTTGATGTAATTCTACAGAAGGATTGGTTGGAATAATATTAGGACATAATTTATTGTTTTGCGAAGGAGGTGAAGAAAGATTCTTCGAGTAAATCAAAAGTGATATTTTTAGGGGATCGTAAAGTGGTTTCATCATATGTGATCTCGACCATGATTGCTAGATGATTGATATTGGAGGGATGTGAGACATATTTAGCTTATATTATAGATATGAGGGAGGTGAGTCCTAGGTCAGAGGATATTCATATGGTGAGAAAATTTCTGAAGGTACTCTTATATGATTTATTGGGTTTACTGCCGCAACGAGAGATAGATTTCACTATTGATACTATGCCTAGAGTTGCACCAATTTTATTACACCTTACAGGATGACAATTGTTGAGTTACATGAGTTAAAGAAGTAGTTAGAGCAGTTACTAGAAAAGAACTTTATTGGACGAACACATCACCCTGGGGAGCTCCAATATTGTTTGTGAAGAGAAAGGATGGTAGTATGAAACTTTGGATGGATTACCAATAGCTAAATAGGGTGACTGTGAAGGAAAAATACCAATTGCTGAAACAAATACCAATTGCCGAACTGAAGTGATCTTTTAGATCAACTGAGGGGAGCTGTCATATTTTCTAAGATTGACTTGAGATTGAGATACTGGAATTTAAGGATAATTGAGCCATGTATTCCTAAGATATCTTTTCGTACTAAGTATGACCATTATGAATTTCTAGTGATGCCTTTCAGGTTGACTAATGAACCAGTTGCATTCATGAAATTGATGAACAGAACTTTTTAGGAGTATATGGGTCATGTTGTGATAGTGTTCATTGATGACCTATTGATGTATTCAAGGAGTAAAGAGAAGCTTTAACAACATTTAAGAATTGTCATAGATTTTAAAGAAAAGACAATTATATGTTAAGTTGAATAAGTGTTAGTTTTGGATAGAGCAGGTAGTTTTCCTTAGACATGTGTTTCCTGAGAGGGAGTGATGCCTGATCTTGTTAAGGTAAAGGCAATTATGGAGTGGAAGCTGCCTAGAAATACACCAGAGGTAAGGAGTTTTTCGGGACTTGATGGATATTATCGAAGATTTGTAAAAGGATGTTTTATGATAAATAGCCCATTAACTAAACTGCTGAAGAAAGGAGTTCTGTTTGAGTGAACCAATCAGTGTTAAGAGAGTTTGGAGGAGCTTAAACGGAGATTGACTTCTAGTTCAATTTTGGTGCTACCACTAAGTGGTGAAGGTTTTGAGGTATATACTACTGCTTCGAGCGTAGGTTTAGGATATTTATTGATGCAACATGGAAAAGTGATAGCTTATGCCTCTCGTTAGTTAAGATCGCACGAGTTAAATTATCCCACCATAATTTGGAGTTAGCGGCGATTGTACATGCTTTTAAGATTTGGAGACATTATTTATATGAGGAAACATTCTAAATCCTTACAGATCACAAGAGCCTTAAGCATATCTTAATTTAAATGGAGTTAAACTTAAGGCAGAGAAGATGGATTCAGTTACTAAAGGATTATGATCGTACTATTGATTACCATCCAGGGAAGGCTAATGTAGTAGTGGATCTTTAAGTAGGAAAAGTTTAGGCAAGATGACTAGTCTGAGCAGACACAGTATGACACCATTGGTGAAGTTGAGAGCACTGGACATGAGATTGAAGATTGATTATATGAGTGGTTTATTAGCAACATTACAGGTCCAACTAAATTTGGGAGATAGGATTAGAGTGGCACAAGCTCGAGATTATTCTCCAATTCTGATGAGAGAGATAGTACGGCATAGTAAGGGGACTAATTTTTTAGTAAAAGCAGATAGAGTGTTGGTGATTGGGAGGCGAGTTTGAATGCCAGATACAGATGGACTACGAGAGGAGATTTTGAAGGAAGCTCATAATACACCATATGCTATACATCCTAGTACTACAAAAATATATCAGAACTTGAGACCTTATTACTGGTGGCCAAAAATGAAAAAACACGTAGCAAAGTTTATGTCGAGGTGTTTGACTTGTCAGTAGGTCAAGGTAGAGCATCAATCAACAATATGGAAATTAAGACCCTTAACCATTCTGTTATGGAAGTGGGAGAAAATTATGATGGATTTTGTGGTAGCATTATCGAGGAGAAAACATAGATATGATTCAGTTTGGGTGATTGTAAATAAGTGGACTAAATCAGCTTATTTGTTACCTGTACAATAGACAGACTCCTTGGACAAGCTTGTCAAGTTGTATATTGATGAGATTGTAAGGTTACACTGGTTCCAGTGTCTATTGTATTAGATCGAGATCCATGATTTACTTCCTAATTTTGGATGAGTTTATATATAACTTTAGGGACTAGGTTGAATTTGAGTACTACATTTCACTCTTATTTGGATGGACAATCAGAGCGTACGATTTAGACATTGGAGGATATGCTGAGAGCTTGTGTGTTGAACTTTAAGGATGATTGAGATAGATATCTACCTTTGATGGAGTATGTATATAATAATAGTTATCACTCTAGTATCGGTATGGCACCATTTAAGGCATTATATGGTAGGTGATATAAAGATCCAACATGTTGGGATATAGAGGGTGCCAGATTATTAGAGGCACTGGAGTTGGTTAAGGAGACAATGGAGAAAATAAAGGTAGTAAGGTGATGCTTAATGGCAGCTCAAGATCGACAAAAGAATTGTATTGATCAACGTTGTCAGGAGATGAAATACATTGTTGAAGATATGATATTTCTACGGGTATCACCTTGGAAGGGAATTCTGAGATTTGGTTGGAGAGAGAATTTGAGTCCGAGATACATTGTGCCATATGAAATTGTATAACATATGGGTAGTTAGCTTACAGATTAGCATTACCACTATTGTTATCATAGATTCATGATGTGTTCTATATGTCGATGTTGAGATAGTACCGATCGAATCCTATCCATATTAATCGAGGCTTGAGATCAAAGTTACAAATAATCACTTATAAAAGAGGAGCCAGTGGAGATATTGAATATACAAATTAGGAAATTAAGGAGAAGGGAGATTTCAATGGTGTGAGTTTTATGGAGTCGTCATCATTCTCTAAGAGAGGTAACTAAAGAGGTAGAGGATAAAATTCGACATTAGTATCCTTATTTGATTGAATCCTCAAGTATGTAATTTAATATCTAGGACGAAATTCTTTAAGGAAAGGGAGAGAACTGTAAAGCCCACAAAAGGACAAACAAAAAGTCCAACCATAACAACAAACCCAACCCATAAAACAATTAAACAAAGGGGTATATAAAGAAAAAGACATCAAATGGGCACTTAGTCACCAACGGAAAACAAGCTATCTTCTTTATCTTCCTCTTCATTTTTCCAGTTGGTAAGTGTTTAAATACACCATCTTTCTCTGGCATGTGAAACATTTCTCATGTGTTTCCTCTTTTTTTTTTGTAGCAAATTATGAGGAAATTGTGGAGGTTAACAATCTCAAAATCTCTTAGAAAGGCATAGACTTCACATATGTAAAAAATTTTCCAGCAATAGTCATCCTACATTAGTTTGTAGTTGGAATGTATATTGTGATTGTTTGAGACAACAAATTGAAGTCATGGAAAAAATAGAAAACGAGGAAAGGTGGCTGGAAAATGAGAAAAAAAAAAGAGGTTGAAAAAGAGAAGAGGGTGAAGAAAAAGGCAATTTATGAAAATTTAAGTTATATTAAGGAGCAAAATAGGAAGTGTAAAAATTTAAGGGTAAAATTAGAATTTCATTCCAAGAACGGTATTTAAATGAGGGTAAAATAGGACTTTTAATAGTTAAGAGTATTTTAGTAATTATAATGGTTAGGTTAAGAAAGGATATTATTTTATAATTAAGAACAAAGTGGAAAAAGGGAAGAATGTTGGATTAATAAGTGTAATTGAGTTGAAAATTTTTCTTAAATTAGTTAAATAGAATTTTGTAATGTCTAGGATTGAAGGTTCGATTAAGGAGTAAATTGGACTATCAATTAGTTGAGTCTGAAATTCAGGTAAGGATAACCTTAGACTGTACTATTAAAATAATGTACAATTTTTGAAACTTTGAATTTTTTGTTAATAAATTATTTTATATCAAATCATATTTTGAATTAGTCATTAATTACGTTAATGATTAATAGATGTTTATTTATTTCAAATAATTAACAAGGTACAAAGTGTTTTTATATTTTTGTTAGGTAATAACGTGTATCACTTGTTAATTCGACGAAAAATGTGTTAATTTAATTTTTAGTTATGCATAAGTATAAGTAAGAATATTAACGTAAATATGAAATTAAATAGGTTGTGAATAAATGATGTAAATCGTGATTCTATGACTTACCTAGGATAGGCTACATTTGACCATCATAGTTTGATAGGTTGGTTAAATATGAGTGAGTGATTGATAGGTATCTATCCGTAGAGCAGATAACGGTGCATCTTAAGTCCTGATGATGTCTTGTGCCAATGGCTAGGTATTGAAGTGGTATCGGGATATCTTGAGTCTTGAGGATATCTCGTACTGATGGCTAAGTACTGGAGTGGTACCAAATTAGCTTGAGAAATTAAGGTACCCTATGTCGATAATTATACATCTAACTGCGTTTCCACTTAGTGAGAGATTATGATGAGTAGAGATGAGCTGACAAACCATTGAATGTAAACTTACTAAGTGAAGCAGGGCTAGGCAATTTAGTTAATTATGAGAGAAAACATAAATGATAGTAATAAAATAATATTAGTCTTAATCATTGCTATTATAAAATTTTGGATGATAGTTAATTGTTCGGATATGTTTAGTAATGTTGTGTATTTTAGTATTATATATATAGGCTATTAAGACAACAATTAAGTACAATACAATTGTAAAGACATTTTAAAAAATGGGTTCAAATCAATATTTTTATTTAACAGGCCCTACCTAAACTTCACTCTAGTAATCATGTGCACTGGAGTTATATATATAGAGTTATTTGATTTTAAGGATAGAGTCAGTTACCTTTATTGAGTAGGTAGCCCACCCATTACCACTATTTTTAAGGAGATAAAGAGATTGTCGATAACTCCAGTGTACATGACTAACAGAGTGAAGTTTAGGTAGGGCCTGTTAGATAAAATATTAATTTGAACCTATTTTTAAAAATGTTTTTACAATTGTATTGCACTTAATTGTGGTCTTAATAGCCTAGAACTCATTATAATGTTGTATTAGATCCACTTATAGTTAATGCAATTAATTTGTTTTTTCGAAAAAAGTTTAGGTGGGGCCAGTAGATTAAAGTAAGTAAAATTGTTTTATTTTATACAATTTTGAATGTGACAGTTTGGGTAATTGTGTTTGTATAGAATACTTTTGTGACTAACGAACTCCTTTTTTTAAAACTAATGAAGATTTTGGTAATTATTTTTATGCTTTAGGAATAATTTGGATAATTATGGATTAAGAGTGTTTTGAGTGTCACATCAAAGGTAGATACTCATGCTAAATTTAAATGATATTCTATATTGATTTTATGATTATGATGATGATTAAAATGGTTATTGCATGAAATCCCTACAAATTCATAGCCAATTGGTTATAAATTGTTGCTTCATTAGTCTCAGTATATGGCGCGACAACAAGCACACTAATTTTTCTTACACTTGGAAAATTTATTAACTTGTTAAAATTGACACACATTAGTTGGCCTTGGAAACTTAGGTATTTCATATCACAAGTGATTATATATAATTCTTTTATTAATGTATTATTGTACCTGGAGAATCCAAATGGCTTACATCACACTCAATCTCACAAGAAAAGACTACAAAGCTTTTAATAGAAAATAAAGGCTTTTCTCTTAAATGAAACAGTGAAGTACTCGAGTATAAAAACTCTTAATAACTTACTTAAACAATAGAAGAGATACAGCTTCGAAGGATGTGTTTCATTTAGTGCAACTCAACGCTTTTATATAGCTTAGATCAAAACAGTAAGTATCACACATTTCTCTCTTCACTTGCTATAAACAACAAATCCACTAACTTACAATTCCCAAAGACTAGGATCAACTAAGGACTAGGTAACGAACAGTAGGTGGACTATGACTCGATAGTTTAAATAACAAATAAACAACAATATGTTAATGATGCGCAATACTCAGCCAAAAGTCAACCCATAAGCTAATGTTGATTTATTTAATACTCCCCCTCATTAACAGCTTCTATTCTTTCACCATACCAAGCTGATGGCAGAGATTTTCAAGCTTATTACCATGCAAGCCTTGTACAAACAAATTTATAGCTTAGTTTTCTGTTCTGACATGTTCTATCTTAATTTCTCCTTGCAAGACTTTATCTATAATAAAATGGTAATGCACCTCTACATGCTCAGTTCTTACATGAAAAACTAGAGTCTTCACCAATCTTATTACTGATGAGTTATCGCAATACAAAGGGATACCATTCTTTGTTAGTTGACACAAGTCCTTCAATAATTTCATAAGCCAAGCACTTTCTTAAGCTACTATTGTTGCCACTCAGTACTCTGCTTCTATGGTTGACAAAGACATACTCCAAGAAATTAATCCAATCCGAAGCATAAAAACATACGCAGTAATTAATCGTTAGGTATTATGGTCACCTATATAGTCAACATCACAATAGCCAACTAACATACAATCTCCACCTTTCTTATACATAATATCATAACCAATTATACTCTTCACATATCCCAGGATTCATCGAACTACTTCCAAATAATGCTTCTTTAGATTTTGTATGTAGTGATACATCGCACCAGCTATAAAAGAAATATCTGATCTTGTGAAATTTAAGTAGATAAGACATCCTACCAACTATCGGTACATTGTAGCATCTTCCAAATCTTTCCCTTCATAAGCACACATTTTGGCATGTGGTTCCATCAACATTGAGATTGGCTTGCACTTAGGAATTCCAAACTTCTTTAACAAATCTTTGGAATACTTTTGTTGTTGGGAAAATATTCCTTCTTATGTATGATCAATCTCTAAACCAAGAAAATGCTTAAACTGTCCAAATTACTTCATCTGAAAGCGAACTGACAAATTCTCTTTGGTTCGGAGAATTTCTTCTTCATAATCTACTATGATAATTAAATCATCGACATATATTGGTACAATAGCTAGTTTTTATCTTTTAGGTTTGACGAATAAGTTAGAGTCTACAGATGTCACTAAATAACCATTGTGAGTAAAAAATTCAACTATCTTACCATATAATGCCCTCAGTGCTTATTATAACATATTGAGTGCCTTTTGGGGCTTATACACATACTCAAAATGATCTTAACTCTGAAAACCTATAAGTTGATCTATACAGATCTTCTGATCTAACTTCCTATGCAAAAGATGCATTCTTCATATCCATTTACCATAATTTCCAACTTTTACTAGCTGTAAATGATAGTAGGACTCATACAGTTGTAAGCTTTGTAACTGTACTAGTGCATATTGTTGAGAGATCTCTCAAGCTACCAGACAAACCTTGTGCCTGTCTATTGATCCATGTGTATGACACTTTATCTTGTATACTCATTAACAAAATATAAGCTTCATATATCTTGACTTTGGTACGAGCTCCCAAATCTGATTTCTCTCTAATGTAGCAATTTCCTTTTTCATAGCTTTAATCCACTTAGGATTCTGAAATGCTTCCTCTAATGTTTATGATTTTTTTTGCATTTTCTTCTTCTACTATGGCGGCATTGACATATTTAGGATTTAGCTTTTTGACTCTTATTGATCTTCAAAGTGTAGTTGATGTATCTGCTCCTCTTGGCTTATTTTCTTCACTTGGTCTTTGGTACAGATCTATTTGCTAAGGATTTTGAACTATACCTTCTTTAAAATCTCCACAATTTTATGTAACCTTGGCTTCATCTAAACTTAACTAGATTTGAGAAGTTTCCAATACCCTTTTAAAAACACCCAAGTCTAGTAGTATTTCTTTATTTGAGGACCACCATGAGGAAACTTCATTCATCACCACATTTTGGGATGTTTCATTAATCACCACATTTTGGGATGTGTAGCACTTCCCAATTATTGGATTGAAACATCACCATCTTTTCCTTTAACTATCGCATCCTGCAAAGATACACTTAATAACCTTTTTTCCATCTTGCTACCTAAGTGATGGCGTAAAAATATATGACATACACATTCAAAGACTAAAAAATGGCCAACAATAGGCTTCATATTTCATATTTTTTCAAAAGGTGAGAGAAAACATAACCTCTGTTGTGGTGGCCTATTGGTAATAAAGGTTGTAGTCTTCATTGCAACCAAAAATCATCTCGGAACATTTTTAATACCAAGTATACTTTGACACACTTATACCAGGTGCCTATTCTTCCTTTTTGCTTTGCCATTTTATTGTGGAGTACTGACAGATGTGAACTGATGGCTTATTATGCACTCTTAAAGGAAATATGAGAACTCATCTTAGGTATACTGTCCCCTATTTTCTGTGTGTAGACAATAAACTCTTCTAAACCTCCGCTTTCGTTACTTCCTTGAACTTTTTGAACTTTGAAAAAGTTTCAAAATTTTCCTTCATAAAGTAAATCCACACATACCTCGAGAAGTCGTCAATGAAGGTCACCATGTACTTCATCCCACTAATGGAATCTTGCTTAATTGATCCAAACACATCAAAGTGAATCAACTATAGTAGAAGTCCTTTTAGCATCGACTTCTTCTTCATCACATCTAGCTTGGAATAGCTATCATGACTTAACCACATGTGCCACAAGTTTATTGCCTTATTCCTTCTCATCTCATCTATGTATGCAGTTTTTGCATACATCACATAGACTGACTCCAACCTTTTTCCCTTCATCGTCGACTCTTTTATGACCTCAAAGTCCTGCTATACCTTCACATCTTATGGACCAAACAAAATAAAATGGTCAAAAGATGTTAATTGTACTATTAAGAGAAGAATTTTTTTCATACCTAAGACATGATAGACATTTTGGAGCAACACTTTGGTATCACTACATTGGGGAGAGACTACCATATTACAGATGTGAGCTATCGGTAACTTTAAGTTATTCGTCATCACCACAACTCATCTTCCATTGTACTCTGATAAGTTTTGCAGTTTCTTTATATCACTGGTCATATGGTTTGAGCAGCCTGAGTCAACAATCCAATCACTCTTATAATGGATTTGGTTGAATGTTGTTGTTATAAAGGCTACTTCATATTCATCTGTAGTAAAGAATGCCTCAACATCCATTTGTGTTCACTTTTGGAAGTAGCAATATTGCTCTCCACACCCTTCTTCTTTGACCGACAATCATTCACCATTTAACTCTTCTTCTTGCAGATATAGCACTTCTTTTCGAACTTTTGGCCATTGTCATAGTTTTAGAACCTCCCCCTGCACAAACACTCCATTCACCTTGATGACTTCTCACCTTGTCAATTTTCATCATTCTTTTTGGATCCAACGATGGCATGCTACTTAGTATTCCACCTGTCTTTATCGGCATAGAGTGCCTCTTCTTCATTTTTTAACAAGACTCAACCTATTTGCTTAACTAAAATTTCTTGACTAGCTAGCAATTTTTCGAATTCTAAGAGCAACGACTGAGTTTACCATCCTTCTATAGCAACAACAAAACTCCCAAAATTTGGCTTCAAACCATGGATGATGATTTGCTTCATCCTGGTATCACCATAAGGAGCCTCCAGATCTTTGGACATAGTGACTTCACTTTATAGAAGTACTGTTCCATTGTCATATCATGTTGTACCACTAATAATAACTAATTCTTTAAGAGTTAGAGCTTCATATTGTTTTTTTTAGAGAACAACTTGACAAAAGTGTCCCAAGTTTCTTTAGGAGTTTTTGCATCCCGAATATGCTCCAACACATCCTCTTCATCTATTGTCTTCAAAACGAACATGGTTTGCATGCTTTAATCTTCCACTTCCGTAATGTCCCATTTGCATCTTTAGCCTCCTTTGTGTCACTTCATTTTCATTTACAACCTCCCACAAATCCTTGCCTTGCATATAAGACCAATAATTGCAATTTTTGTTGTTGAACTTCTTAATTCTACCAACAACTTGAAGGCTGCCCATCTTAGCAATGGAGATGCTCATTAAATGCCCACAAACCTTGGTCTGATACCATATTGATAACCTAAATAGTCCAAAAAGCACTTAATCTCATGAGAAAAGGCTGAAACTTTTAATGGAAAATAGAAGCTTTGATGTTGTCAAATGAAACAATGAAGTACTTACATATAAAAATTCATAAAGGACAAAAGCTTAGTAATAAATAGAATAAATAGAGTGCTTTTAATAGCTTACTCAAACAATAAAAGAGAAAAAGCTTCAAAGGATGTGTTTCATTTAGTGTAACTCAATTCCTTTATATAACATAGATCACAACGGTAAATATCCCATGTTTCCCTCACTTGCTAATATTAAGCAATAAATCCACTAACCCACAATTCCTAAAGACTAGGATCACCTAAGGACTAGGTAACAAAAAGTAAGTGGAGAAGAACTCAGTAGGTTAAATAACAAATAAATAATAATATGTTAATGATGCGCAATACTCGGTCAAAAGATAGTTGTGTATTAATCTATGTTTTTCTAAGTAATTGGCATATGTTTCTTACATAATTGTTGATTATTGTTATAGTTTAGGATTCATTTTGTATGTTTTCATTTAGTTTGATTTCCATTGTTGTTCTTTTATGTTTGATGTTAATTTAGGGAAATAATTGACTATTTTTATGTAGGAAGGAAGATGGAGCAACTTGGAGATTGAGCTAGAGATAAAAGAGGAGACTATCTGTTGCTAATTCTCACGATCGTAGGAATTATAATTCGAGTCATTATGCAGGGCTTCAATAAACTTAGGGTTTTTGGATTATTAAAAGGGAATAAAGCCTCCATGATCAAGAGAGACGAAACCCTTCTGTAGAAAAAGCCTCCTTGAGTGAAGAACACAAGTTTTTAGCCTTGAGGAAGGATTGAAGTCAAGGATTATCATCAAGATTAGGGAAAATAACACATTAACATCTAAAATTCCAGATTTTGGCGAAGAAGAGAAGAAGTTTCTTTTATTCAATTTTCTATGTTTTTCTTTCTTCTAATCTTTGTAAGATGGATTATTTGTG